>JARHVA010006065.1:427500-447500 GCA_037957365.1 Torreya grandis
TGTGTGTCATTTGTGTAGACACTCAATTTTGGTATTAGACAATTGAAAATGTGTAATTTGAGCAACTTTTGACATACCTGGGTTATGTTAAATTACATGACTCTTCTTCACCATTCTTAATATCTATTTAATACTGTTAGGTCTTGACCTTTACAAATTATTTTTACAGTCGCATAGTTTTTCCCAATATCATACCCAAACAAATTTATATCATTCTTACACTTTCTCCTAGCCTAAATTCATAGTTTCTATTTTATAAATAGGTTTTCACCTTTCAGATAGGTACACTACTACATACTTGTCCACTTAAGCCAACATTATCTTTGATCCACTTAATAATTGGTTTCCAACATTTAAATTATTTAAAAGGGTCAACATGCACATGTTGATTTTGAGGAAAATACCCATATATTCAACTATATAAACACATCCCCTAATCACTTTTATATCTAAAAATATATCAACATTTAACTTTAAATACATATGCACATTGAGAGGAACCTCCCCAATTATTGAAAATTAAAAACCCCTTAGAGGATAAATCCATTAGCTAAGTTTGAATACCATTTGATAAGTCAATTCTCAAGTTGTCGAGTGTTGAAATCCATACAAAGTATTGCACTACATATTGGAATTACACAAGATTACACACACTCAATAAGGTGGGAGAAATCCATGTAGTTTAAATTACCTCTTCATAATTTTGGATATTTATGGAGTGATCAGTTATAAGAAGTGTCTAAGGCCATCTCAACCCATAAATTTTATCTTTTTTCCTAATTTATAGTTGTATCATTGTATTAAATAAAGAGATAGTGTTTTAAAGCAAAGAAAAGGTAACTTGAGTTATATACAACTAAAAAAATACACATGAATATACATGATCCCTAAAAATATGTATGTGTACTCATCATAATATCCATATGATTCATGTAATATAAAAGGGTAGTTATACACCCTATATGATAATACCACACTATGCAAGAATCCATGGAAGTGAAAACCTATCAATGTTCACACAAACACTATGTTTCTAGACATGAGCGATCTCACAAAAATTTCAATTAATTCCATATGATTGTATCATTAACATCATACCTACTTTTATCTAAGACAAGATAATTGCATTATCATCCTAATGTTTTCGATAAATTTCAAGTTAATGTATTTAGATAGTTGCATTTAGATCTGTGTGATTATTTTATATCTTAATAAATATGAATATTCAATTATTTTTATTATATTAGGGTCAAGTTAGTACTAATAAATATAAACAATATTGGTGAACCTATTCCTTGTTTTGAGCATATCCAAAGCTATTTTTATTTAGGTACCTATTATAGTTTTTGAGGTTTTCAAATTTCAATATTCAATTCAAACATTTAGACATGATTTCAAAATTTTAATCATAATGGAAGGCAAAATAAATATTACTAGTAGATTTTATGTGTTTTATAAAGAGAAATTAACTAGATATATTCATATCAATACAAACTTGCATGATGCATTGTTACATTTAACTTAATATGAAATTAAAAAGAATGTCAAGGTTTTCACATGTGAAGAACAATGATATGATCCATTTATTGATACTAATGAACCTTTAATAGGCATTGATTTTATAATAGGTGTTAAAACCACTAATAATACTATTACCATGTCTACACCATTAGTTACACATGTGATGTCCACCCATGGTTTGGTAAAAATACATATATCTCCTCGGATTATTATGAATGTGTCTATGCAACATGTTTTTACACTTTTTCAGGTTACTACTCACATCACATCATTTGATACTATATTTTTTTATATGCTTGATTCTCAAAACCTTGTGAAAATATTAATTACATTACATAGTTACAATAGAGTTCTTCTATAATGGGCCATACCATTTACTCTCAAGTCTTATTGCATAATCCATTAGCTATTTTGATCTCATCTTATCCTTTACCAATAGGTTTTGTGTCTCCTAATCTTACATTGTATGATGGAAAAGGTGATCTATAAAAATACATTCAATATTTTAATACATAATGTTTGTAATATGCATCCAATTATAAGTTGTTGATTAAGTTATTTCTATGGTAGCTTGAATACTATGATTTGAACTAGTTTTATGATCTCCTTTTCCAGTCAATTCATGCAATATGTATCTTAGGAATTTAAAGAGCACACAAATGTTGATTAATTCTTTATTAGTCAAAGTAATAAAAATACATGCATAAAAACACACTAGAACTAAACACTCTAGCATAAGAACTAGGGGGAACATAACATAATGAACATGATCATAAAATAGAGATAAAAACAACACAAGTATTATACCTCCTTTGTCAAGTATGTCCATGTTAGGTTCTTGAAATTAGAGACTCTTATCAATGATTCTTTATTGTGGTAGCATTTTTCCAATGGTTACTTATGGATTTGATTTGTTATTAGCTTGGATTGGTATGAAGCTTGGCATAAAATAGGCATTATAACACTACTGTCAAAGGCTTCTTGAAGGAATTCTTACAAAACAACCTTACACATAAAATATTATTGTCATATGGTGTGTAAAATTATATTCATAGATTAAATAACTATCTATAACCCTAGGGAGGTTATGTTAATTTTTGACTTTGGTTGAGTCTAAAATAACCTAGGTTTAGTCATGCTAACCCTAAGTTGGGTCAAAGTACTCGTGAAATATTGACACCTAAATTTAAGATATTTATGAGCCATGACAACCCACTTTAGATATTTTTGAGGTTGTGACTCACCTTTTTTGAATATTTAGTAATTAATAAATCACTTTATTATCTCCTTTGAGCTTTGAATTCAAATTTGGCAAAAAAAAACTTTTTAGATAAATGAAATTGACTAATTTGAGGTGGAATTTTTACTTAGATAAATTAATTAATATTTGATTTGTAATTAATTTTCATTAATGCTTTTGTTATGAATTAATATATTGATAGGCCAAAAGTGTCAAATTATTAGGTCACAATTTGACTAGGGTTAAAATTGAACTAGGTTATGGGTCCATATAGGGTAACACCATAAATAAGAAATCCTTACCATGTTTCTAAGCAATTAAATCCCTTATGTGGACAAATTTGGGATTTTAGGTGATTTATAAGCTTAAATTAAATTATTTTATTGAAATTGAACTAATTTTTAATTTAGGCACAAAAGTCACCAAAATTGAATGCATATAGTTTTCCCCTATTTGAGAAGGTATATAAAGACACAAGTATAATAAGGTGTTTTCAAATAATTGAAAATTCATTAATTTGAACAACACAAACCCCAAAGGGTAGTTGATATAATCCCTTGATTCCCCCTCGAGGGAGTGGGCAGAAAAATAGAGTCATCAAATGTTCCTTCAAAATGAATTTTTAAAATGAAGTAAACAACATGATCTAGATGGTAAAAGGGGAGAAATTATTAAATTTCCCAAAGGTGGTTATAAATAGTAATGGTTGAGAAGTCACTGATTTTCCAAAGCTGATTATAATCAGTAATAAAGGGTGTGACACTAGTTTTACAAAAGGTAGTTATAAGTAATGGCACATGTATTTAACTTGGTAGGGTGTTGGGATGAATGTTGATTTGCCCAAAGGTGGTTATAATCAATAATGGAATATGGGACATTGATTTGCCCAAAAGTAGTTATAATCAGTGACATAGGAATTTACCCTGGTAGGATATGTGGAGTAGGAAAAATAATTATTTTCCAAAAGGTGGTTATAATCATTAACATGGGCCATAAAAATAATGATTTTATAATAGGCAGTTATAATCATTGAATTGGTCAAAAAAGAATGATTTGCCAAAAGGTGGTTATAATCATTTGCACATTTAAATTGCATTATTTAAAATGAGTTTTCCCTAGAAAGGTAGGATATATTTATGATTGATCAAAAAAGAATTTGTCACAACAAGGCAAATTGGTAAAGATAACTTATGCAAAAAAATTCATAAAAACATATTTATAATGAGCTGACTTAGAATAATAAAATGTTCCTATCCTAAATATGAGTTTAAATATGTATGTTCAAACAAACATGGGTATAGTTATAAAAATAATGTTTTTAAATGGGTCTCAAGAGAGGCCAAAAAAGATGGTATAGTTATAATACAGTCAAAAAATAAGGTAGATAGGAACAAATGACATGGAAAATGAATACAGATGTGAAAAATATAGTTCCTAGAGTGTGAAAATTAAAATATAGGCCCTAGGGGGTAAATATTCAAAATTTTGGCTATATATTCACCCCTGGGGTGAAAAATATTTCATTTTCAACCTAGTCTATTGGAATTTTTGAGCTATAGTTTTCTTTGTAATGAGCTAAGAAAAATGTCCTGTGAAGGAGCTAGACACCACATTTTGGAGTTTGTGAGAGAAAACATGCAACCACCCCACAATGGAACACCAATGAGTAATTTCAAATTTGGCAATAATGATATTTATTATGTATTTAATTTTAGTTTTAGGTCAAAAAATGATGAAGTTTTCATTTGCATTTTAGGGTAAATGGTGGTTTTGCCAAGGAAAAGGGCAAATTTATATGAAGTCATAATTCCTAGAAATGATAGAAATGCCAAAATTGGGTGGAAATCACTAAGATGGAAATTTCACCCATTTTTATGTGAAGTCACCATTTTCATGAAAATGTGAATGGTGGTATAGCCTAAAAAGTGAAATATCACCTAAATGGCAATTTTTCCATTTAAAAAATGATAACTTCACCATGGAAGCCAAAAATATTTAGTTCAAGGAGCCAACAGGGGTCTAACCTCTTAAAGAGGGTCAATTAAGATTAGTAGGCTAGGTTTAGGCTTAGGTAGTTACATATAATTAGGTTGACACTAAATTATATGTGATTTTAGGAGTGACTAGACATGTCGACATGTCAAGAGTGATAATTACATTATCTATAAACCCCTCAGATAGAGATAGAAGATATAATTAGTCTATTAAAAGTAATGAATCTTTATGACATGGCTTAAATGCTAGTCATTTCAGCATATCAGGTATACTTGAGTGTGCTAGGTGAGTGTTATCATAGTAAGACTTTCATGTTTCACCTACTTGCTAGAGAGGTGACTATGACACTTAAATATACCTGGTGTATCCTAAAGTTGATAATGCACAAATGGAGACTATTTTGGACACCACCAATATAGTAGCAGGTGGTCTTGATGAATTGGTTAGTTACCAAGGTATCCTCATGTTTTAAGGGAAGGTTAATATAAACATGATAGAGACATACATATATTGAACCCAATAATTTACCTACTAGGGATATATCACCACCAGTTATTGATTGCAAGGAGGTAATTATGATCATGACCATTGTCAATAACATATACCTAACAAGAACATCTAGTAATTTCATATGGGCCTTAGAGGTGTATTTTAGAGTATGTTTGATGAGTCTACATGTTTTACTTGGGGGCCAATTTGCCTATCACAACTTTACATGGAGCTTCATATGATATCATACTATGGTAGATGTAACATTAGGGATTACATTCTTATGATAGTCTAGGTTGGGAGCACATTTTGATTGAGTGACTAGTATGATAACACTAGCTATGGGATAATAAGAGTTTTTGGCATATGGTTGGGCTCAAATAAGAGTAGGTGGGAACAAGCATAGGGGATTTTCAATTCTATCTTCATATGATTGATGATCTTACACCACAATTTTTCATTTGGAAGCCTTACCTTGCATACCAACTCTAATGGGTGGTATATGGATTATATGATGAATAGATTATTTGTATCTAGGAGACAGTGCCACATTATTAAGGAGTACCACCCTGATTGGATACTTTTGTAGTTCATGCTCACATAAGATGTACCTAAAGGACCTAGATGGTTTTATCATGTGACATGGGAGATCAATCATGGTAATAACATTATCCATAGGGGTATATACATTGTAATCTATTTGAGGGATGCTAGATTAAGATATCACCACCCATATAGGGGAGATTATAGACTTATAATGGTAGGTGGCCAATTTTTAGAGAACCCTAGATATGCATGATGATGACATGACTTGGATTTAGTCAGAGATAAATTGGATAAAGTTAGAGATAGATAGGATGGTACAAGTGTAGGTCCAACTCACCACAAATAATAACAAACCATTAAAGATAGATATCAGGTATTGACCACTATTGAAAGGCTCAGCTGAGAGTGAGATGCAGCTCAGGGAGTTATTACATAAGCAATATGTTTATGGATGATTATGGAGATCCCTCAAGCCAAGGATGATGCATCTTATTACTTCCAAGCCTATGAGATGATTGTGCCTAAGGATTGACATGTTACTTTATTTGAGGCTTAAGATGCATATAGGGTAGTGAATAGATCTAGTTAGTCTCTCACCAAGACTCATGTTACAAGTTCCTCAAGTAAGTCAATCCGTCATCCATGAACACCACCACTAAGAGCACTAGAGCCATTTGGGCCTCCTCTATTTATAGGTCCTATAGACACACAAAGCCAAAGTTGAATGAAGTGATCTTGGCATTTTGGCACATTATCATTTTGGCATATGAATTTTAATTATTATATCAACATGTTTATGTATTTTGAGACACCATTTTGATATGTATATATTCCTTAAGTATTATGACATTTGAGATACATCAACATTTAGTTTTGGGTCCATCAAGGTTGATGTACATGTATATGATATTCTTATGACATATATACTATGACATATTGTTATCTATTTTATCTCATGTTTAGAATTGATTATCATTATGGATTTTTAACATTATTGATGTTTATGCTCATGTATGCTCTATTCATTTATTGATAGTTCCATGATTATGAGATTTTTATTAGTTATCATCTGATTATGTTGTATGAATCATATGTATGCTTATTTATAGATGCACATCTATATAAAAACATAACAAATAATTTGTGCTTATTTATTACTCATAGATTTAGAAATGTGTTTGGGTATTTTGTTGGTTTTGATACATCAAAGAAGTACTATTACATTGATATGATAGTCTCTTTGTGCCTAGTTTTTGTTATAGCTTGTGATATTATGCATTATGGTTATGAATAACTAAAATGATAATATATAACCTAATCATGTAGAACTTAGTTTAAATGTAAATATAAAAAACCTAGGAATAATATATGAACAATCAAATCCCAGATGTAAATATAATAAATAAACCAATTATAAGACTAAATACAAATATTCACAACCTAAGTACAAGATATGGATAATCAATACTTAAGTGTAAACAAAAGTTAATAATATTATGTCAAATAATAAATAAAAAGGCAAAAAAAGCAAAAAATAAATTAAAAAATAAAATAAAAATGAAACAAACATATAAAAAGAACATAAACAACTATACCCAAAAAAAAAAAAAAAAAAGGCCATAAACAAATAATATGAGTAAAAATAAATAAAATCAACCAACCAAACAAACACCAAAATAAAAATAAAGAAAAACAAACAAATAATAAACACAAATTATTCATAAAAAAATAACAAAACAATAGTAAACACAATAAACAAAACACTAGTAAGCAAACAAACAAACAACACACTAATAAAAAAATAAAAAAACATAATAATCAATAACAAAAAATAGAAAAACATAAATAAACCAAACCAAATAAACAAACACAATAAATTAAAAAAACAAACAACTATAAATAAATAAAATAATATAATCAAGACAAACAAACAAATAACCAAAGCTACAATAAAACAAAATAATAGAAACAAATAAATAATCCAAAGGAAATAAAATTTCACTAAACAAATTATTCTAAACACATAAAGGCAAACAAACAAACAAAGCTAAAAAAACAATAATATGCAATCAATGGTTAATCACAATGTTAGTAAAAATAGAAAATAAATTATTGATGAATATGTAATAGAGGTGTTACTCTTGGCATCAGGGTGAATCCTAAGCTAGGTATTAACAACATAGGTAAAACAACACAAGAATGAATGGTACAATGTTACCCTAGGTAATAAGGAAATAATGATGAAGTGTACAATGATAAACAATTTCCCCTAGGCTATAGGGAGAAAAAACACTAACAAGATGGCAAAAAATGCCCATAATATATAGGGGATAATGAAATAAAACAAACAAAATGGGGGCAATGGAAGAAAAGGAAGGGGTAGCTAAGGTGACTATAGGTACACTAGGAAAGTGGACACTACCTACATAGTTCCATCAACATAAGATCTAACACGAACTTTAGGCCAAATGTATTTCTCCCAAGATATGGGTTAGAATAAAAATGATAATAAGAAAACATGATTGAATTGTAGATTCAAATGGGAATGGTCTCATAAAATGGTGAGTGTGTAGGAAAAAAGAGGGATGACATTCATAGTCATAAAATATTCAACATAAACAATTCATGCAAGTGTGAGAGCATGACTTAAGCTAAAACCACACTAAGAGTCAAGAGACAAGTATCCATTAACAAACTAAATTAGTATTTCATAGTGTTTACTACATCTATGGCCTAAAATGAGAATGAGATCACAAAATGGTAAGAGCATAGGCAATGGTTTCTCACAAAATGATAAGAGCATTCAAATAAAAATTACTTGTAAAATGGTGAGAGCATAAGAAAAGACAAGGGGTCATTATTGCATCATATTTTGAATGAAAAATTCTCACAAAATCAACTCAAACAAAGTGAGAGCATATGGCTAAGTCTAATAAGGATGGTCAAACTAAAAGACAAGTGGTTACTTGTGAAATAGTTATGAGTCGCATAATATTTAAGGCAAAGAAGTGGTAAGAATAAAATAAGGTGGTCAAGCTAACTCGAGATACCCCATGTATCCCAGTGCTACCTACATAGTCCATGCTAACCTCATGTTGATGTAGTTATCCCAAAAGTGAGAGGGAAAAGGTCAAGATGGCCTATAAATGAATCTGGATAAGTAAGAAAGTCCATCCTCAAAAAATTTGATGGATTCATATTTTGCACATAAAATTTAAGCCAATTTCACATGCTTATATGAATTTTATGATTTTATTTGGTATTTTGAAAACATTTAGGGGCTTTTAAATAATTTCAAATATTTTTGGAATTTTCTGAGCATCTCAACTCAATTTAGAATCACAAGATACATCTTGTTCAAACTCACAAAATGGAAAGATCATGGCTTAAACATGCTCACAAAATAGTGAGAACAAGGTAAAGGGGTTACTAATTTGACCTTCATGTAAATCAAGGGCTACTTACATAGTCTCATAGGAACTCAAGTCATTGTAGTTCTGCCTATACAAAAGGTGTATGCCTAAGTATTAAAAAGCTTAAGTATAAACAAATAACAAGGTAAATGGAAATAATAATGGCCAAGTGATGTGGTAATGCATGGTAAAGTTGTTGTTATTAATTTTTCCAAAGGTATTTATAATTAGGAAATAATGACAAAGGTTAATGAGACTGATTTTCCCACAAGTGGTTATAATTAATGGCACAAGTAGTGAACATAACAAAAAATTAAGGATAAATTTTTTAGGACCACTATCATACTAATGTTATATACTATCATTCAATGTTTATTTATGAAACAACTATTGTAACTAAATAATTCATCAACCCTTGAACATGCCTACAATACAAATGAATCAAAACCAAGGCCAAATGTGATAGGTAGGGTTAGATAAAAATAACTAGTTAGAATGGGGCTAATGGCATGGTAGAATGGTAAAAGGGTATAGTAAAAATAATAGGTATAATGTGGCATAAATTAAAAAATCCTTGTAGATAATAATTTGACTCACTTAGTGTAAATTTTTTTGAGTTTAATTATGCTCATCAATTCAACAAGTTCATCTCCTTCTATCATGGTGAGCTTGTATGCTCTATAACCATAGTTAAAATTAATTACATAAAACCCTAACTAATTTGGTTGGAACTTTCCCTTTTTATTTGTCTTGGCATTGACATTCTTCTAATTTTATTTTAACACAAAGTCACTAAGCTTGAATTCATGATGTTTAATGTGCCTATAATATTGGCCTCTTAATATATTATGATAAGCATAAAGATTATTCAATGTGTCCATGGATTTTCCATCAATCAAGTCTAGCTCTTTTCAATGAGCTACTATGTAGTCCTCATTATCATTGATGTGTTATTATTCAATTTAGAGAGAAGGGAACTAAACCTTGATATAAAGAATGGCCTCATTACTATATACAAGTGAATAGGGTGTAGCTCTTGTTAGATTAAAAAATGTGGTACAATATGCTTAGTGGGTGTTAAATAGATATAAGTGACAATTACGACCAATATCATTGATAATATTCTTCAAACTAATGACAATGGTTTTATTAGAAGCCTTAACTTGGTCATTGCCTTATAGGTAATATGCAGTAGATAAATGTTGTTTGATATGGTATTGGGTACAAAGTGCTTTCACATATTTGTTTTTAAATGATCCACCATTACTATATATAATGTTATAGGGGATACCATAATTCCAAATGAGGTGGTTGAATATGAACTTGGATATCTAGTTACTAGTGACATAAGTGAGAGGAATGGATTCTACCCACTTAGTGAAGTATTCAATAGTAGTTATGACATGTTTATGGCCATCTGAGGATGTATGATTTATCTATCTTATGAGGTCAAGTCTCCATGTTGAGAATGGCCATAATGTTGTCAATAGTTTGAGTGTCTTGGTTAGAGCATGAATTAGATTAGCATGTTTCTAACACTTGACACACCTCTTCACAACTACAATTATGTCTACTTCTATAATTGGTTAGTAATAACTAGTATGTAGTAACATTTTGGCTAATATTGCCTTGTTGGTGTGGGCTCCACATACTCCATGAACTTCTTTCAATGTTACTCTAGATTTTGTTGAAGGTAAATAATGAAGTAGAGTTTCATCATAGCTTCTATGATAAAATGTTGGTCTGAGTAAGGTATAATGAGAGCCATTGTGGATGAAGGATTTTTCTTTTTTATATGATAAGTTAGGTGGCATAGTTTGGTCTTCAAGATAGGCATATATATTGGAGTACCAAGGAGACACGAGACCAACAACTTTTTAAATCATATTGATGAATAATTATTTGTGTGCTAGCATTAAGATATGTTCTATAATAAATTTATAATCCATTACTCTATCTATTATTTGAATCATTGATTTAATAGTGGCCATATCATCAATTATTCTATTATTGGCTTGAGGTATTCTTTCAAACTAAATGTTGTAAATCTACAACTGGAGAGTATCGACCATATCCTATAGGGTACCAAATTCTCATCCTTGGTTTGGTATTGGTTTGTGACATAATTGATGATAAACTTAAAATAACCATACATAAATCAATGTTGGATGTTTCACTATAGTTTTTGATGAAGCCCTTCAATGAGTGATTTGTACTCAACCATGTTATTGATACACAAATATATAATATGAAAGGACTTAGGAATAATATCCACTTGTAAAATAATAAATAATATTTAAACACCTTATCAATGAGATATGAATGAATTTTAAAAGTACATCTTCCATTATTATGCCTCAAGAGGTGAATTTTCTTCTGCAATGATCATAATGGCCTCATCTAAAAATCTAAATGTAAGAGTTTCAGTATATAGAAGAGGAGTTCTATAAGATTATTTAGAATTACTTTCTCCATAATGGCCTTGTAATTGGCATATTCAATTTCAAGCTCACTCAAAATCATGATCCATTTTTCCATGTAGCCCTATCGAGATCTTTTGTAACGTAGATACTTAAGTGGATCTACTTTAGCAATAACAATGGGTTTTTTGTTCAACATGTAATGACATAAATTTTAGGCTATAAAAACCATTAATAAATAGGATTTTTTAATTAGTGTATAATTATGTCCATACATTACCAATGTGTAGCTTAGATAATACATGATATGTTATTTACCCTATTCATCATGTTGTGTTAAAAGTGCCCCAAGGGCATTTTTAGTTACTGATAGGTAAAGTAGCAATGGCTTATTCAGCATGGGTGGAAATAAAATAAGAGGATTGGATAGATATTCCTTAAGATGATAAAATGCTTTATGGAACTCTTCATTCCAATAAATTGTAATACCCTTCTATAGTAATCACATAAATATATGGAATTTGTCAAACAACTATGATATGAAGCATCAAATTAACTAGATCTTGCCATACAAATTGTGAAGCTGCTTCAAGGTAGATGGTAATGACATTTCTATAATGTCATGAAATTTGGCTAGATCAAATTTAGTGCCCCTATGAGAGATAATGAAGCCTAAAATTTGTCCATAAGTTATGCCAAATATAAACTTCTTTAGATTAAGCTTAACATTGTACTTGTAAAGTCTCTCAAAGATTATTCATATTATAAATGGATGATCAACATGGGCCTTTGATTTACCTAGGTTGCCATCAACATAGTACTTAATGATGTCATGTATAATATCATGGAAAATCATTATCATGTCTCATTGGTATGTGGCTCCTATGTTTTTAAGTCCAAACATAATCACCATGTAAAAAACTCATCTCCATAGAGTGGTGAATATTGTCTTGTGCTAGATTTTAGTGCTATCCTAATCTGGTTATATCCTAAAAATCCATCCATAAAGAGAAAAAATTTCATATACGACCATTGATTCAAATATCATGTCAATGCTAGACAAAAAAAATCATATTTTGGGTAGGCTTTGTTGATATCTATGAAATTAGTGCAAATTTTGATACCTTCTAGTTTCTTGTTTACTAGGACAATGTTTGAAATCCTCTTTGAGTAGTTGATCAGCCTAATGCATCTCACATCTAAGAGTTTATCTAACTCTTTCTTGACTAGCACAATAATACAAGGATGAATATTATAAAACTTCTACTTAATGGGTTTGGCATCAAGATGTACAATGAGATGGTGTACAACCAAGGTGGGGATCTAAACCTAGCATGTTTGAGTAGGACCTTGAAAATATTTCAATAAACTCCCTTAAAAGGGTTGTAAAAACTTTATGCTCTTCCTTAGTGAGGGACATGCCTAGTTTGATCCACTTTGGGTCCTCTGGAGTCCTAATATTAACCTATGAAGTGTCCTCCACAAGAAGTGTAAAACCATGATCTAAAATAGTTAGAAAAGAGGTAAACTAGTCAATAATGACAAAGTAATCTATCTATATTGGCTCGTTTAATTCTCCAAAGTAAAGTTGATCAAAATATCCTAATGTTGGCAAAGGCCATGAAATAAATACTTTAGGTCACTCTTGAACAATCTAGGAAATATATTTTTTCTCCTCAGTACTAATATTTGATCCATAAAAAAGCTTTGGACTATATGATTCCCATGAATCATAATAAGAGGGGTGAACATCCCATTATAATGGCATAAAAAACTAGTTCTAACTAAGATATTTGCCTTTTTCTTTACTTTTATCCTAGTCATAAAGCACGTCAAATAGGTTTGCACTTTTAGACCTCAATGTTTGATTTTATTTTCATTTTTTGCTAAAGAAATTCACCCATTCTCTGAAATAGATATTCTGATCTAATCTAATAGAAAAGACTTGACTATGATCTCCAAGAGGAATGTGATTCCAAAATACTAGAAAGTCACATATGGCCTCATCATTTTCAAACTCATCTAGTGCCATTATTTATTCTTATTGGTCCTAGTCTATCAACTATGGGTGATAAAGGGTTAATGAATAAGGTTGATAAACAAGATTAATGGTTCAAACATCATGGGGGTTAAACAAAAATTTTGGTGGAAAGCTCATCCTAGATTCTATAATTATACCTTTCATCATTTATGACATTGTCTTCATTAGTCATTGGTGTTGGAACATGAATAAGGTATACGGGGTCACCCCCAAGTAGTTTAAATCCAATACTATAGGTTTCTTTATACTTGGTCATTGAGACTTGTTTGATCATGCCTTGCTAATGTAGCCTTGGGCCTCTACCTTCATAATCTAGGTGATTCATAATCTAGTTAATAATAGGATACTTTGTTCTTTGGTAATAGTTAGCTAACTCATCAATGTAAAACCATGAATTGTCTTTAGCTATGGGATTCTATTCTAGACTAAAGACTAGTTTGAAAATAATGGATTTATTTAACTAAGATTTTCCTTTGGTCTATTAGTCCATGAGACTAGTTTTGGCCTTAGGTCTTCCATAGGTTTTTGGATTTTATGGTAATTTGGAAATATGGGTAATATATTCCTTGAGACCTTTTTCAGTTATATAGAAGTGATTGGTAATGTATGATGGAGGTATGTATGAGGTAAAAGCTAAGATATCTTGGTCAATATAATTGGCTTCTATTATTTATTCAATAGCTTTCTCATTTTTGGCTCTTTATTCATTATATTTAGGCATAAGATTCAAACCAAATTGATATTTATAGCTTTTGTAATCAACCTTGAGATGCTTACAATATTGATATGGGTAAAGATCAGCTAGTATAGCCACTTCCATTCTTGAATGTGGAAATTTTATACATTAATGCAACATAGAAATTAAATCCTTGATTTCATGGATCTAGGGTTAGCCTAATAAAAAATTATAACATAATTCTAGATCTAAGACATGGCATAGAGTGTCATGGGTCAAAGGCCCAATGACCAATGCCAAGCTACTAGTACCTTGAGATTCCTATTCCTTGTTATGATATTCCATGATATTAATGGTATTTAGATGTAAATCAGATGATGTATACTCAAAATGATTGATCAACTTTAGAGATATAATGTTGAGTCCTAAATCATTGTCTACAAGGACACATTTAACTCTATGGTTTATTATATTGGCATTGATGTACAATGGGTTATTATGGAAAAGTCCCAAGGATGGCATGTCACTTTGGTAAAATGTAAGGTGTTGGCTAGGGGCCAAGTGTCCTACCATAGCTTGGAATTTGTCTAGAGTGATGTCATCTAGCATGAGGGATTGGTTCAAATACTCATTCAATATGTCTTTTTTGATGCTATATGTAAATAAAAAATCCATGATGGATATATGTGAAGGTGTCTTCTTTAGTTGATCCATAATATCATAGGTCTTCCCCTCAAATTTATTAGTTGGTTTATTTATGTTAGGCATGGAAGGTTGAATTAGGATCATTCATAGTATTTGACTACTATCTTTTGATAATAAACTTATATCCTTGCATCATGATTATACAATATCAATCTAGTACTTGACTTTTGTAGTTTCCTAGGTAGGTAATGGGACATAGAATGGTAATTCTAGGGTGGTGTTGATCCTGGCTGCTAACACAATCCAAAGAAGAATTATCGACATAAGAGGGTTGGTAGGCATTTTTTGGTAGCTAGGTATTAGTGGGAGAATTTATAGGTTTCTTGGTAGTCGGCCAAGGATTAATGGTGATAGTGACAACATGAGTTCTTGAGATGTGTCCTAAAACATTGTTATAGGTATACATAATGGCTTGATGGCCTCCTTGGTTGGTTTGGTCAATTTGACCTTAGTTCTAACCATTTTTTGTTATTGTTATGGATGGGATTATTTTTGTTGATTTTGTGATGGAGTTATCTACCACTATTGTTATCATTGTTGGTAATACTACTAGTTTTTGTTATTGTTATGTTAGCGAAATGGATTATGGTAGATTCCCAAGTTATGATTGGTCGTAGGATCATGGGTATATATTTGTATCTCTTCATTTTATATCATATTTTCAATCAAATGCCTAAGTTGAATACACCAACATATGAAATATCCTTCAATGCGATGACACTCACAAAATTCACGTTTGTTGTAGAAATTTAGAAAAATAATCCCTCTAGGGAAAGGCTTCAGTATTGGCTAACTAATCATATTTTCCTAAACCAATCATTAGAACAAAAATTTAATAAGCTCACCAAGGACACTTATTTGTCTAGAAATGAGTGGTCTTATCATTAGAGGAGGGGCTTGTAATTGATTTTGATTTTGTGGCTATTAGTTTTTTGGAGTCCTTGGTTGAATGTATGGAGGTGGTGGTTGCTGAAGGGGTGGAGGTAAATGGACAACCAATGTTTACACCATCTAAACATGGCATGATTCAGTGACCTCTTTCCTAATAACATTATTATTATAGTTATAGGGTTTTGGTATCTCATTATTTTTGGTCTAAGGTGACATTAAATCTAGTAATTGAATTGGGTTCTGATTATGGTTATGGACTTGGTTTTGATTCTAGTTCTACTATATTTGATGTTGCTTTTAGCTCTAGTTAGAAGAACATAGATTGGTTATCCCTTTGTTCACAAGGTATTTCTTAATATTTATTCCTTTCTCTATAATCTCTTTAAATGTATGATCACATTATAGCTTAATATGGTAAGATATCTCACTATGTCAGCTCTTGGTAAATATCATGGTCAACTACTTAACTAGGATATTATGAGTAAATAAGCTCACTAGTGCTCTCCAACATTGCAAGTATGTAGGAAATGTTTCACCATTATTTTTTATATATTGGCCCAAGTCCATAAATATAATCTAATGATCAATATTATATGAAAAAATATGTATAAACTTCTTACAAATATTATAAAATTTAGGTACAAAATTCTTTAATAAGTTCAAAATCCATTTCAAAGCTTGTCTATCTAAACTCCTTGGAAAGAGAAGAAGCAATATATGTCATTTTATGCCAATGGATAACATGCAATAAATAATTATTTTGGATTATTTTTGGGGTCACCTTTGACCTTGTATTTATCAAATCTAGGTGGCTCATAACCTAATGAAAATGGTATTTGTAGATAGTCCATGTTAAATGGGTAAGAACATATGTAGTCCAGTTTGAATTCTTTGTTTGCTTTTTTATCCATATAGCTTGAATTGTTTCCTTCATTTGTTGTAACTTTTAGGCAAGGAAGTTAGATGGAGTGTCCTATTGCTACTAGGGTTGTGTGGTCAAAGATGGATTACCTTGATCGAGTTAGGAACATTTTATAATGTTAGTCGAATTAGTCAGATGACCAAGTATATGTATTTTTAGGTTGGGATTGTACTGTGAATATGGAATATGCTACTATTAAAATACATTGTAGTTTAGATTAGCTACATAACCTTAGTGAATTTTGATCATGGAAATGGAATTTATCTCTATGGTATGTGTTGGTACTTTTGGGTTTGGGAGGAGAATTACAATCTACTCATTAATCCCTGTTTCATATAGGGAACATGTTATTGACTAGAACCCTATTGTTAAAGGTGTTGAAAGTTGGATTCTTATTGAATGTGTGATACCCATTGGGTTAAAGGTAACTATTACCTATATCATAGTACTTTCCATACATAGTAACCTTATTATTAGTTTGAAACCTATTCTTGAATAGGCACTTGTTGTTGGATAGGCACTTGTTTGTGGATAGGAACATGTTATTATTGACCAATTGGCACCTTTTAACCAATATAAATATGTTGTGGGTTAGGAAACATTTATGATTATTGAGGTATATTAGTTTGTGCTTATTGTGGTAGAACATACATTTCCCTTGTTGAGGCGACATAGTGTATTACACTTATTGTGGTGGTAAGTTGGTTTTTTGTTGGTTCATTCCCCCTATTAAACACTCAAGGAAATAACTAGTTGAGGAGTGGAGGTTGCTTATTGATTTTGGTAAATAAGTGTACCCATCCCCAATTATTATAATCCACTTGTGGCATTAGTTAGAGGAATATTATGTGTGTTTATTTATGTAAACTATATCCACTTTAGTTTAAGTTATAATGCACATGAGTGTTAGCCACAAAATTTTGAGTGAGGTCTTCCATTTGAGTAGTAGTTTCTTCTATCAAAATAGGGACATTAAACATGTCACTGACCAACATGCTTTAGATAAATGGGTCTATGTTTTTATTTTCATATCCTAAAGCATATATTTTTTTCCCTATTTATGGATTTATATAAATAAGTGACATGTTATAAACATCCATTGCATTATGACTACGAGCTAGATTGAGGTAGTTTTTGTACACTTGTTATAACTATTCCATTTGATCATCCATAGGGAATTTCCCTTTTAAAATTTTAATTTAGCTCTAATACAACATTTGGACTAAATATTGACTATAAATATTTGATTCCTATTTGAATTTTAATTTTAAGGTGCATTACTAGGAGTTCTAATCAAACTACTTAAACTTTTATATGGGAAGTCTGGTAGAAACATGGATTCTACTTCAATGTCTCTAAGAAGAATTTTGTTTTTATTATTTAAAAAATGATGATCAAATAAATATGAATCGTAACTTGTCTACATTGGTGTCATAATGTAATAGGGTTCTTTTTATTGGTTTTGTTCAACAATTGGCATCATTTGAACAAAGTATTGTGCCATTTGCTCTTTTTTTTGCTTGGATAAGGTGTAGACACCAAATACTACATTAATGGGTCTAAAATTTTTTTAATTTATGGAATATTAGAATATTGATAGGTACCATCTCATAGGCTAAGTCATCACCATATGACTCTTGAACAAAAGGATCACTGATCACAAAGTTCTCATAGTCTAAATTATACATAGTCCCATTATGTGTGTAATGAGAAATTTTTGAATATATGGCTAGGTATTATGAAAAAAATGTTATAAAGGTATATAAAACCTAGGTCTAAAACCAAACAACCTTTTGGCTCTGTAAAAGAGGCTTAAAGAGTAAAACAACTAAACTAGGTAGAGGTAGAAAATAAAATTAGCATGAAACTGGTCTAACAAATGATGTCAATATTCCCAAATGTGGTTATAATTAGTGTCAAAGGTAACACAAAAGATTTAAAATCATCTATGGATAAGGTAATAATTTTCCCAAAGGTAGTTATAATCAGTGACAAAAGTATCTAGACAAGGTACAATAATTTGTGAACTATGTCAATAGAATAAAAATGATTTTCCCAAAGGAAATTATAATTGTTTAACATGAAAAAAATTCTAAAATTAGAAAAAAATAACTCAAAAATAAAATAAACTAAGGTAATTATCTTTGATATATTTGGTAAAACAACTCGATAACAATTTAATGCTAAAGCAATTGGCTTTGATGACACTTGATCATTGGCTCTCTAAGACTCGATACTTGATTCACAAGAGACTATTTGAACAATAAAACTAGGACATTTTAAAATTCAAAACAAAAAACTTCAAACAAATCACGTGGCAAAAAATTGGTTCAAAGGACACTAAAATCAAGGAATAAGACAACAAATAACCACTAGGTCTAGGCAAAGGGTCTTTAGATAAAATAAGAGATCAAACCAAGTAACAAAATACAAACACAAATTGTATAATACATAAGACCAAATTATATGAGGCTTTAGCATCAAACTAATTCATTTAATATTTGTACATCAAAATATTGAGTTTTGAATTTTATGTAAAAATATTGGACTGTTCTAAGGCAAATAGGCTAAACCAAAATGGGAAGTATAACTACATGTTTGAAATAAGAAAGGTATAACAATAGTTTTAGAACTTAGTTTAAAATACAATAAGTGTTCTAGAATTATTTAATTAGTGTAACAACACTCCTCAAAACAAATGGTGAAAAATGATTATTGACTTTAATAGAAATATGTATTTCCCCCAAACCATGGGTGGACATCACATGTGTAACCAAAGTTGTAGGCAAGGGAATAATAATAGTAATGGTCTCAAAACATATTATAAAATCAATACCTATTAAATATTCATAATATAAATGAATGGATCATATCATTGTTCTTCACATATGCAACCTTGACATTCGTTTTAATTTCATCTCAAGTTACATGTAACAATGCATCATACAAGTGTGTATTCATATGAATATATTCATTTAATTTCTCTTTATAAAACACATCAAATATATCATTAACATTTATTTTTTCTTCAATTATTATTAAAAATTAGAAATCATGTTTAAATTTTTGAATAAAATATTGAAATTTGAAACCATCACAAAATATAATAGGTACCTAGGGAAAAAGAGGTCTGACTATGCT
>JARHVA010006065.1:452500-720000 GCA_037957365.1 Torreya grandis
GACATCCAAATGGATTTTCTATCCAAGCCTAATTTTTTACTTATCCTAGTTGATCTTCAATGCATGATATCTTGTGTATATGAGCTCTATTTTTCAAACCATGAGATGCACCAAAAAACTCTTGATGAGCTCTTCATCGTGATAATTATCAACCTAAAATTTGACATCTTCTTTTTTAGAATGAATATGGATCCTCTCAAATCAATCTTCCCCACTGAGAAGGCTTTTTATCCTAAAAAATCTAGTACTATACCTGGTACTCAATATGAGGACCTTTTCAATATTTTTGCTCTCAGCTCTAGCTCAGATGATCTCCTAAATGTTAGTTGGTTCTAGGTCTTCAAATTTGATTTTATTTCATGTCATATGGTGTTATAACAATCACCATTTTATAATTACCCTCTTAGGGTCATACCTAGCCACATAATTTTATAAACATTACCATTTTTAGGTCCTTACAAACATTATAATGATTACAAAAATTGATCATACTTGGGTCTTATGCATTTATAAACAATGCCTAGGTCTTACAAACATAAGGCAAATATGTATGCATTTTTGCACATTATAAAACATATATATTAAAATATACAACATGTATTTCAAGTTGTTCATGATGCTTTTCATGATGGCATCTTTATGTTGTCTTGTGGTGTTCTTTTCTACAACATAAATGAATAAAATAAAACTAAAGGCACCATTTACCTGTAACAGTTACTTCCAATGTGCTCACATGAGATATTGTATCCTATATTTTACAATTCTATACTAATTTTCCTTCTTGGAGTAAGTGGCTTTTCTTAGAGATAAATATGGTTTACCTAGGATAATGCCACTAAACTGTAGCGGAACTACATCTAATTCAACTTCATCTAGGAAGTTGGAGGTAATTGCAAACCCTAGTTTACATGTTTTAATTTCATGTACATTATTACCTTCATGTATCTTATCTAGAGTGTAAGGTTGGAAATGTGGCTTAGTTTCTAAACCTAGGGTTTCTACAACATCTTTAGATATCAAATTCTTTTGATAATTTTTATCAAAGATAGCATCTATCTTAAAATGCTTAACTATTAGTCTTTTGAAGAACTATTGCTTACCTTTCTAGGGTGATAATTGTTGAGCTATCAGCTTCTCATTGACTATCATCTCCCTCATTGATGTTGTTTTTATTCTTGACTAACAAGATTCTATCTTCTACTTGATTTAAGATGAAGTTACAACCTTTGACTTAGGTTGTTGCTAACTTTGCTTGTCTTCTTTCAGCATTTACCTCTCAGCATTGATGTAAAAACCCAACTTCATGTCTTCTTTAGGTAATTTTATTTTTTCAACCTTCTTCTTGGCATGTCTCTTAAGCGTCATTCTAGGGATTTCTAAGAAATAATTATAAGATACATTAGAGTATTTCTTATTTACATACCTTGAAGAATCACTTGAATATTCTTCATCCAATGTGAGTATTGCATCTTCAGAGAGTACTTTTTCTAGTTTTTCAAAGATTTCTAGCTTGCTACTTGAGTAATCCTTTAACTCAGCATCTTTGGATATTTATCCTTCACCTCCATATCTTAATATTTCATGGAGTGGCTTCTTTTCCACTTAGATAGGCTAGACAATTCCTTGACCATTAAAGCTAAGGCCTTTTCCTTTGAATCCCATTTTAGCTAATAACTTAGAACCTATTCCCTTTGTGTGCTTCTCAAATGTATTAACACATAAACTTGATAAATGTTTAGGGTTAGTACATTTGGTATCCCTAACATTTTCAATATAGCTATAAGAGTTGATTTCATTATTTTCATCTTCAGAATGTACATCAAAAGATCCATTGATAATCAGAGCATTATTTGCTTCTAGACTTTCAACATCACTTTTATTGATAGGACTAGTAGGAGCATATGAATTAGAAGAATCACTTCTATAACCAAAATGAAGCTTTGTGTTCTAGCTTATCCTAAACTAAATCTCATTAATATGACTAGTCATCAATTAGATTCCTTTTCTTGATGCAGTGTTTTTGGCATGTTGAGATGTGAGATAATAATGACCCAAAGTTATTTTCTTAGCTTCTCCTAAAACTATATCAAGAGATAATTGAGAAAGTAATAGCCCTTTGATGCCAAAATATAGGTTTCCATAATGAGTCACATGTCCACGTACTATGCCATCAGCTCCTATAAATTGGGGTAATGGAAGAGTCCTTAGTGTAGACATTGTGCGAGACCGTCAATAAAATAATTAGCTCTAGAACTCTAGTTTATATATATATATATATATATATATGAATTTCTATTTAGCAATAGTATAGTAGTTATACCTTTGACTTTTCTTGGAGCATAGTATATTATCTGGTACCTCCATCAACAATAGTTATCATATTAGATATTCTAGAGTTTCTTAATAAGGTACTATTGGTTGGATTGATTAATCAGTGCTAGACATGGTTGGTGCCTTACCTCTCTCTTCATTATACCTTCCAAACCATAGTAGAGCCTAATTGGGATGTAGGATTGATCAATGATCAATAATATGACCTTGTTGGGCACAATGTCCATAATCTTTGAATCTTCATGCATCCTCCTCTTCTATCAACATTCAAGTTGCAATTCTTCTCGTAGTGCATCAATGCTCTATTGGAGCCTCTTGATTTATTGATCCTACCATTGTTGTGTCACTTTCTAAATTTTTTCTTGAGATTATAGGTATTGCATTATCATAGTGATAATGGAATTTAGTAACAACTGAATTAAATCTAGTATTGGATCCATTATATGAAAATAACTAATTTTGGTTAAAATAACAAAATCATAATTTTACCTAAAAATTTATTTCTAATATCAAACTTGATATTTCAGAGCAATGCTTATACAGACATTAACCTATCACACTAATAACTCTGATACCAACCTGATCTATAAAATTAAGCAATAATATGCTTACATATTTTAATTTTGCTTTAAAATATTAATTTATATAGTAATCTAAAAATTGACTTAAAAAACATGAATTTAACAAGAATAATTCAAGACATTCATCACACATTTGATAATAGATTTCAACATAAAGGCCTACATCTTTGAGTCATATATCAACTGATGTATTAATAAAAATGCTTGAATTCGACTTTCTCCCAATTTTGCCTTAAACTCCCTCTACAAGCCACACAATATCTTAAGCTATAGTATTTAACAATGGATGCTAAGATTTTCAAATGATTTAACTACAATTTTGAATGCTTTATATAGAATTTAGGCCCATGGCCCATGTGGTTGGTCCTTATCCCTTTTACCCAGTCGGTGCATGGTTTGAATTCCCCTTTTCATGCATTCAATGGCCATTCGAATCCATAGTCCTACATTGGAAAGTTGGGGGGGTCATGTAGTAGTTAAATACCATGAATTTTGTTGTATGATATGCTAACTAATTGGCATTGGCATGTATTTTGATGGGATTTTGTGAAGGCTTATAGGTTTCATATGGAGTATTTAGTGTAATTTTTGGTTTCACATGGAATATGAGGCATGTAACATGGAAGTTGGGATGTTATGTATTTTCACGTGGATGTTGGGACATGGAATATAGGGTCACATGGAAACTTAGGGCATGGCATGTGGCAAGGATGTTGGTGGAGCATGTAACATAGGGTTACATGGCAAGTACATGGAAACTTAGGTTATGATTATTTGGTTTGTTTGGAACATTTGAGAAATAATATAAAATTGGACCATGGTAAAATAATTGGTGGAAAGCCACATGGTGGATTGAAGACCTACCATGTGATCTAATCTCCACTCACCAATTATTGACCACTCTCCACTTGTTGATGCCCAGCTAGATGTTCTATCTAAACCCATTTTCTCACTTTCCCTAGTTGATCTTTGACATGTGATATCTTGCACATACAAGCTCCATTTTGTGAACCATGAGATGCATCAGAAATAAATCAATGAGCTCTTCACCATGACAATGATCAACCTAAAATTTAATGTCTTCTTTTTTGTAGATAATATGGATCCTCATGAATCATTGATACTCTTGAATCATATACCCATTGATTACCTATGGGGGTATCTTAATCATAATCAATTACCTCTCTCTCTAATCTTAGGTAGCCACACCTCGTTATATCACACAAGCGATATTCTTGACTATATCCATAGATATGTTGTTGATGTCATATCCTCTCTCACCCCATACTGAGGAGTAACCCTTTCATATTGGAATATCTTTATAGTGCTATGTTGTTATTTATTCCATTATTTGAGATTGGTATACCTCATCTCTTTTGCATCATTATGTCACATTTTATTCTCTATACAGACTCTAGATAATATATAAACTATTACTTCTTTAAAATTATGTATATAAAAGGTATTATCTCATCCCTTTATCTTTAACACACAAATTCCTACTTTTCATACAATATAGAGCTCTCAATCTCCATCCCATTATTGGTAACCCTAGTGATTTAATAAGAGTTATATGTTGAGAATAATTTCAACCACCATTACATGTCTCCTATCTAAACATTGTACAATTATCTATACAAATTCTTTATCATTCATTAAACCCAATTATAAACACTATATTCATCCTCCATATCTTGAGTAATGGGCCTCAACCTATAATAAATTTCACAATCACTAGTTTTAGTTACTATAAACACTATCTAAATAATTTGATCAAAGTCTTACATAACCTCAGAGCATTACCTATCACTATATTGATCACTGAGAAAGATACTATAATTTTAATGGAATTTACTATACTTTTCCCATGTATATTAACTCATATCTAAGTCTATTTTAGGTGTGAGATCAATCACCCATACCAAACAATCCCTAATGTGAATACACAACATATGCAAAATATCCTCCAAAGTAATTGTCATCTCTCTAGTTGTTAACCAACAAGTGCATGTATTATAGTCAACATTGTAATATCATATGGGAAAAATCCTAGGTGGCTATCATGTTCCATTCCCATAATATTTGTATGGGTCTTGTTAGCATCTCTTAGGTCTAACTCAGTCACTGTCTCCATAATTTGGACCAAACAAAATTCATGGATGTGGATCTCACCTTGTAATCACAAATAAATAAGAACATATAAAATCATTTAATAAAAATGAAATAAAATTAAAAAAGTAATGAAAATAAATCAAAACACACAAAGTGATTATTTAAAAATAAAACTAACCAAAATATTTCACCATATTTACCATATTCATTATAATAGAGCCATTGTGATTGTCTCTAACCATTATTAGTGAGACTCAACTATAATATTTAGAATGTGACCATAATCAGTAGAATCTCTAAACTACCTAAAAGTTCATAATTTTAGATTTTGAACCCTTTTATGAAAAATCTAAAATTGCTTGAAAATGGACTAAAATATTGAGTTTTTGTAATGACCAAATCTATGTCCTCCTTAACTATGACATGCTCACAAACATGATTTAAAATGCTAGGAGTCATAGTTTATCTAACAAGTTTATCATATTTTTCAAATCTCATTTTAAAACAACTTATAGTTTCAAATTCTTACATAAATCAATTTGTAGTGTTTTTGGTTGTATATACCCCATATGCCTTTTCTATAGTTTATTTAGTGATTATCAAGTTGATATGATTCAATCATCCTCAGGTAATTTTAGGAAGTTGGGTGCAGGTGGATATTTTCTTGTGAAAATGTAATTTATATGTAAATACCTAGGGCTTTCAAAAATCACATACAAACTTTTAAGAAGTGTGCATGATATTTTATAATTAATGTTAAAAAATCATTGAACCTAAAAAAATGTTTTCTTTTTAATGGTTATTAGTGAAACCTAAAGAAGTGAATGAAAATCTTTATATTTAGTAAATAAAATGTTAAGTATAAGAATATAAATGTAACAATATAAATATAAAATTATTTTAGTAAATATAATAAATTAGGGATACTCTACATCTTTTGTAATTTGTCTAATATATCCACGAGTTATAATTTATAAGATATTTTATAAAATCTAGTTTGGTCAATAATCAATCATTTTCATTATTTTATTGTTGAACCTAAGGCTTTTAGAATGTAAATTTTGTAATTGGTGTTTGTTTTGGGTAAAGATATATTTGCTCTGTAGGGTTTGGGGACTTTTAGATTGATTGTTGACATTTTTAGGAGTTATATATGTGTTAGAATTATATTTTTAAAACCTCACATCTACCACAGATAATGATAGTGAATCAAGGATGTTAATTCATGAATTTCATCAAAAATCTAATTGTGACTATATGTTTTATTATTTTTTGGGAATAACAAAGTTTTATTCCTATTTAATAAATGGGTCTGAGTAGATAAAATAAATAAATAATATGCAATAATTAAGCCACTAATTTGTTTAAATAAGTTGTATTTTTTAATTTTTCTAAAAATAGTAATGAGTGAGATAAAATATGACATAGCTTATTCCAAGCTGTTATAACTGAGACAGAGTTTGATATTAGAGGAATAGGACTGGAACACTATCATAACTAAGATCTAAAGTTTATTTCTTGACTGGATATGACCACCAAAAAATAGGACACCCTATTGTCTGATGTTTTAGTCTTGGTCTTGCCGTTATTGTCCAAACTACTCATAGAGATATAATTTTTCTAGGTTTTATTTACAACATCTGTGTGAGCATGTGTACCAAATTTTAGATCCTCATTATCACCAAAACTCCTTGTAGAGTTGATTCTTCATTTATGTCTTCTATGAAATTAAATGGAAATTTGGAAAAAAGGGAAAATGGGTTAGTGTGTAAAGGATATGTTGGACATACTTCACACCCCATGTATGGGCACACTGCATACATATCCATACTTAGAGGAGGGACCAAGATATATATAGTTCTCCTATTTAAGTGCTTAGTATAATAGTGTGATGAAAATGTAAGTAAATGTGAAACTAAGTGTATTTGGAATGACTAGGGACTAGTGTAATGTTTTAATAAGCTTGAAATATTGTTGGATGGTTGTATGCAAAGAATAAGGAAGACTACTTGAGTAGTATTCTTATATTCTTGATTCTCTCTTGTAAATAAGTGCCAACCCTTCTAAATGGACTTTGAATGGCACTTTAAAGGGGATTTAATGATCACAGGTTAAATTAATTTGCATTAGGTCTACATGAATCAGGATAAGGATTTGGGAAAATATAACTATTAGGATTGAAAGTAAACTTGGAAAATAGTGTTGAAAATTGGACACCTTGGGTTTTATCACTCTTATCTAAATTGGGTATTTTTTTAAGAGGGAATGAGACATGGGGGGGGGGGGGGGGGTGGATATGGGCTTAAGAGAGATACCTAGGTCTATAAGGGTTAAGTCTAGAAGGTTGTGGATGTCTAGGAATCAATGAAAACATGCCTATGAAGGTCATGAGAGAAATCAAAATAGACCTACGGATTGGGTGTCATTAGCTATACTCAAGTAACCAAATTTAACATTTTATATGACTACATTCCCCCCCTTTTATTCTAGTGATGTAGCAAATAAAAATACTAGGATAAAAAAATAGAAAGCATATATGAAGTTACTTGTAAAGGTGAAACTCATGAAATTATGTGATGCAGGATGTGCATAGAGAAAGAATGGTGTGAAGTGTAAATCTATAATGAAAAACATAAAGCAGATCAGTCCTTACTAGATACACTATATCTAAAATAAGAATGTACAAAATTTAGGTAAGAGAGAAAGGAAGAGAAAATAATGAATACACCTCACCAGGTATGCAAACCAATATAAATCATGTTGTGATGCTATATTGTGTTATGTGTGTGTTTTACCAAAAATAATATCATGAATGGAGTGAGTGCTCAATTCCCTAGAAGTGGCTCAAGAATGCAAAGGTAGACCCTTTGACTCCATCATCACCTCCTAAGTGAAGCTAACTAATTATGTATGTGTCAATTGATGTTTGGATTATGTGTCTAATCCCTCTGAATAGGTGGATTAAGAATATAAAGGCTATCTAGTCCTTTGGCTCCATGATTGCCCCATGAAGTGAAGTGATGAAGTGATACTAGTATGGAATATATGTCATATGAGATGGATCTTAAAGCCCATAAATGTATTATAATATGATAATGTTGGCATGGATAGTCAAATTTATGTTGGAAACTATGCCACTCTTGGCCATTTCAAAAGATGGAGACTAGGATTGTATGAAAGCCACTTTGAAACTAGTGTAATATGCTTATATGGAATCCAACTTGGAAACTCGAGTACTTAATAAGTTAATCTTATATGAAATCCAAACTTAAAAAATGATGGTAACCACCTATAGATGAAGTAAGGCATTCAATTGTTGAGAATGGTTAGGAAAAAATAAACTAAACTTAGAGAGAAAAGAGGACCAATGTGTCATGCACATTACCCACAATAACTAGTGTTTGGAATATGGATTATAATAAATAAGTTATATCAATTACCTAATCTAAAACTATAAGTGAGAGCCATTATGCCACACATGATGCCCCCTATATCTAGATTCTCTAAACAAAAATTATACTGAAATGTGCTAAATCTAGACTATGTTGTACTGACAAACCTATGACTAAACTCACCTTTCTATCCATTTCTAGAAAAAATAATTTTTCTATTGTCTAGATAAGATCATCAAAAATAAGAAACCCTACTATCTAACATTGTATTCCAACTTTGGCATTGTTGTCTAAGGCCAAATCTAATGACCATTCTAAAATCTCTACTATCTATCTATCTATTTTGCCTGGTCTAATGTTTGGATTCTATTTTGAGTGTTTTGAAAACTATTGTTTTAACCACTAAGGCTTTGATATCTATGAAAAAACCCATATTTATTTCCCCCTCTTATAAAGGTAGGTAAGTACCATTTAATGACTACCCTCAGAAGAATAAACCTTACAATTGTGTTAAGATGGAAATATACAGATATAACAATGATAATCAATAAGATATCTCGAGATATATTAGTATGTGTATTGAGAGATTGTTAGATCAACAAGGGTATGCCTAGAGTGATATAACAATGTAAAAGCATGTGTAATTTACTAAATTGGATTCAAAAGGGTTAGTTGTTAGTGAGGAGGGATGGAGCATGATGTCCATCATGGCTTCCAAAAAATCAAATAAATGTATGATATGGATCATGACATTTGTAAACAAGGACAAATAATCAAGCAACAAGCATATAAAGCAAGAAGCATACAAGGGTGGCCAAGGGGCCAAGAAAATAAGGGACATGGGCACATGTCACTCATACTAGAAATAAAACATACAAGGCATGTTCAAATTCCACATACACATCATAGAACAAACAATATTAGCACAAGGGCCATAGTCACATATAAGATTACAAGCAAGGGACACTGGTTAATGTCCACAGGTACATACACATGAATAAAAGCATAGGAAATTAGAAATTTTCCTAAGGCACACACAAGAGACAAGAAAGAACTATAAATGCAATCCAATAAGATACACAAATCAAGGAGAGAAAGCATGTAATAACTGGAAAGATAGAATCACATCTAAATAATCAAAGAAAGAGTGAAAATATTCAATACATGTTTAGTACAAGACTAGGTATATGATAAAGAGATACACAAGTGTTAGATACTAGTGAAATGTTAATATATTAATTTGTATAATCTATTAATTAATATACATTAGCTTGATAAATTAGAGTGTGTAGTGTAGGAATGACATAACTTGGATGGTTTAGTCATGTAGAAAACACCCCTAGTGGGTATGCATAAGGATGTGTGTCTCAAATATAGAAGTAGGATGTCCCCTCAATGGGTAGAGTGAAGTAGTCAAGGATCTATATATTACTACACACACTCAAAGAAGATCAAGTGAAGCTTGTTAATGTAGATAAATTAATAAAAAATAGCATAAAATAGAAAATGTAAGCCCTAACATAGCAGTAACAACGTAAAGCATGGATGATGCATACAATCAAAATGTTTTTGTGTTTTTGGATATATTTGAATGTTTTTGGATTTTGAAATGTTATATTGTTTTTATATTTTTGTAATTGTTAACTATGTACAAGCAAGTAGAAGAGAGTATGTACAAATAATGCAAGAAAGAGACTATGTACAAGCATAAAAAGAAAGCAACATGTACATGATAATAAAAAAAACTAGGATGGAGGTGGGAAAGATCCAAGGATAGAGTCTATTGTGGATGGAAATGGAGAAAGGGTTCATGGCCATCATCAAATTATTAAATATCATCATCATAAGTATCATCATATGATGTAGATGATATGATTATGGTGTCATCATGTTGAAGGCAAAATGAAGGTTACTATGGTGGTGGACATGTTCACTCTACTTTTGGGAGTTTTGTCCTATTAAGAGATGACTTCAATGGAAGTGGTGGAGTTGGTGCTACTAGTGGTGCTATAATTTGATTAATTCTTTGATCCTATAGTTTATCTAATCTCTATTATAAATTTTTACATGAATTTATATCATGTCATGTAATCTTATGAAAAGTACAAAATGGGTGACCATATTGATATGATAATATATTGATAGATCTATGGCATACTTTAGGTAATTTGATCAATCCATGATTAATTAATAGTTGTAACATGTTGGGTGAATATTTTGTCATCAACTAACTGATGACAAAATGGGTATATCAGCCACAACACAAGGAGATTTACACCATAAAAAGTGTGGGTTTACCACATCTGGATCTCTCCTCTCATCAAGGGGAGGTTTCCTATGAATATTTATGTGCTATATATATATATATATTAATATAAGTAAGCAAAAAATAATACTCAAGATAGTATAACAACATTCACCTCTCTTTTTTTAGAGGTGATGTCCAACGAACAAGAGAGAGAAATCCTAGTTGTTAGCTAAGAACATTCCTCTTCTTTTAGGAATGGTATCCAGCGTAGAGCAAAAAATTTCCTGAAGTAAGTAACAAAGTTAAAAAAGAAACCTACGTAAGCATAAAGTCTTCCATTGTCTCCTTCCTTGACTCAAAATACGCATAACTGTAGAGTGAAATGAAGCACAAAGTCTTCACCTAAAACTATAAAAGATAAAAGGATCACCAAGATAAAAGTAGCTCAAAGTCTCTCTTTTATCTTTTAGAAACATCCTTAGATAATATCAACACACACACTTTGCTTATTAAATCAAACAGATAAGAGATTATCAGGAAAGAGGACATAAGAACCATTTCCTAAATAACACAAATTACTTTAACACAAAGTTTGAAATAAACCTATTTCTCATTCATTCGATGAAATATGATTTACAAGTTGAGCACAAAGTCTCAAGAAGTGTCTCAATTTTAGCAGAGTTTTTGCTCTCAATTATCAGAGATACTTTTTACAAAAGAGGTCCCCTCTATATATAAGGAGAAACCCTCAAAATTAAAAAGATTAAAATATTGAAAACCTATTCAAAGATGAGTCAGCATTGACTTTGGGATATTTCCCAAATTTTTCACATGTAATTACATATTACAAAAGTACACGTGAAAATGTCCCAAGTCAATTACAAAGTGCACATTGAATAAAGCATGGAAGAAAAGCTTCAATCTTTATTTCCAGTCTTCTTCATAGTCTTCGACTTCTTTAGAGAAACTTCATTGATCTGGAAGAACTTTTGTTGAAAAGACATCGATGAATAGGGATCCTTTAGAGAAACTATAGTAATAATCATGATTGTGCAATTAGGGGAAAAATTAGCAATCTAGGAAAACTACACATTTGAGTGATCATGACTAGGGAAACGCATTTGAAAAGGTTGAGGCGAGAGCAGGTTAGAAAGCAAAAGGGAAGCAGGCTCAAAAAATAGGAAAAATGAAAATTTCCCAGAGTTAGGAAATGGGGAGAAGGTATGTAGCGGCGGCAAAAATTGCCACCCTTACATATTCCAGAAGCTCTTGTGCATAGGCGGCAAAAATTGCCGCCTGTGCACGTTAGGGAGAAAGTATGTTGATGGCAAAAATTTCCACTAATGCATGTTGAAGAAGAACATGTAAGGGCAGAAAAAAATTCCACCCTCACACCTAGAGGAGGAAAAAGTGGGGATGCATGGGAAATAAAATTTGCCGCTCTTGCATGGAAGAGACCAAAAGATGCAAGGGCAGAAAAAATTTCCGTTCTTGCATGATGGGTGCAAACACTTGTCACATTCTTCTGAGTCATAACAAGACATGTGATGTATTCCACTTAACCTTCAAAAGCTTTAGAAACCTTTTGAGAGTCCTGTAGAAGATGACATGTGGGGGCTTCTGCTCTGCTTTGTCTTTTTCCATTGGGCACTTTTTATGGGCTTTTCTCTTCAGTCGGGCTTTTCCTTTGGACAAAAGTCCAAAGGAATTCCTTCGAGATTTTCCTTAGTCATTTTCTCATAGAAAATACTTCTAAAATAATTCTAACACCTCTTTTATTTAATAATTTCCTTTAGACAAAAAGTTTGAAGGAAATGTTCTCTATCAGCCTTTGAACAAACCCAAAGGAATTCTATCTTTTCAGTTAGTTGCTTGGTTCTTCCTTTGAGTTCTGCACTTTATTTGAATTTCAACAGATATTCCCTTTAAATTTTATGTCCACAGGGCTATCAATGGTTGCTAGCTACTTGAACCATGTTGAACTTTGACCCTATGAACCATTTGAAAGTTCATTGGTTCAAAGCTTCGTGGTTTCACTCTATCTCTTTTGGTCCATTACTTCCCTGCTTAAGCACCTCTTTCCTTGATTGAGGCCACCTTTGAACCTTTAAACCCATGAACTATTGAACTTTGAACTCTTTTGGTTCAAGGTTCAATCGGTTCATTGGTTTATCCTTTTTTTGTCACTTGTTCTTTCTAAGCTCTTTGATCTTCATCGCACTGGTTGAACCTTTTGGTCATTAAACCTGTTGATCCATTGAACCCATTGAACCTTTGAACCAAAGTGGTTCAATGGTTCAAGCTTTCTCTCTGATAAGTGTTTTGAAGCCATTGAACCTTGAAGTAGTTGAACTTTGAACCTTGACAAGTGCGCTTAACTCCTACTAATGATGTCAAACCTTTAAACCCATTGAACCCATTAAACCAAAATGGTTCAAGGTTTAATGGTTCAATGGTTTGATTCTTGCTTAGAAGCTTGCTGATGGATGCTTCGATTGAACCTTGGTGTTGAACCAATCCTGAAAATGACTGAGTGCTAGAAACTTATTCTTTTTACTGAACTTGCCTGCAGAAACTTTTTTAACCTATTGAACTTGTGAATCCCCTTTATGGAAAAAGCTTAAAAATGAGGAATTTGAAAGCCCAAAACAAATTTTGAGAAGGGAAGAGAGGAATTTTGGTCTATAGGATGTCCCAAAAATGAGTGGCACTTTTCGAGGACAACAGCTGGCTTCAGTTGGAGAACTTCCTTCTATTGTAAAAATCAATTGAAGGGAGTAGAAACCAGAATCTCCAGTGCCTTGAAGCGTACCATTGAGCTATGGAGTCATGCTACCCAAAAAGAAAGGCTCTAAAAAATGAAAATGAAAATCACAAAATAGAACTAAAGACTATATAGATATACATATGTACAGATGATCTTATCTGATGCCTCAAGATTTGAAGCACTTCAGATGCTGCCTACTGTGAGATAGTGAAAATGGTGTGTCATCTTGATAAACAGGCAAGAAGCCATTTTCTCCCCAGAATCAGTGATGGGTGAATGGAACTCTCCACTAAGAAACTAATTTTTTGTGTCCTCCCTTTTGTTTTCTCCTCTTGCCCCACATCAAGACTTGACTTTTAATCTGAAAACCATGAATCTTTGCTCTTCTGGAAAAAAGTTCCTTTTCCTAATTTTGATGTGTAGCAGCATGGGCCATTACCATAATTGGTTGCTCTTCTAGTTCAGTCCAGCACATGATTTGATTTTTCCCATTCAACACCTACCAATCATTGGCACTATCAAGCATACTTGGTGTTGTTCCATCTGAACCAATTCCTAGATCATCACCTACAAGATTTTCATCTGCTAAAACATGAATGTCTTCAGTAGATAGAAAATAATTACCCCTACCTAAAGACTCTGATGCAGGAGCATCTTGGGAGTGCATAGATATGTTAGGAATATTTTTTTCAATTTTTTTTTTATTGTAATTCAAAAATCATGTACACTTAGGATAGGTCTATTTAATTCAAACTTAGTTATTGATAACTGTGTAAAATTTGGAGAGTCAGCCATAAGTGGCATAGGATTGATAGTAGTTAAATAATTCTATATTTAAAGCATCTTGTTGAGTCTTATTAGGAATTGGTTAGGTAGTGTTAGTAATAAAATAGGATCATTGCAATATTGTGAGCTGTAGAGTAGGCAGTTGTATAGGAGGAGCAAGTCTGGAAAAGGACTGCATTTTTAATTGATTGTAACAGATTTGACAAAATAGTAAAGATAGTGCACTTGATGGAAAGCTATATGCATTTGATAGATTTTGTAATGACTATTCTATATAAAAAAATAAAGGATTACTTCTACTGTTGATGTGGCTGTTGGATTTGCTTGGCAATACTTTAACCAGAATCGACGTCCTTATTAATAATACTGGTTTAAGAATATTGCTCTAGATTTGGATGAAGATACATTGCCACGAAATGGTAAATATAGATTTATAGAATACTAAAGGTCTGGCACAATAGAATGGGAGCAATTTAGTCTCTGTCAGGGCTCGCCAGATTCAAGACAGCTTCTACCGCCACCAAGAATTTGGATGCACAGGTGACTTCATCAGATTAAAGAAAAAAAAATGTGATTGCTGTGGAAGAAGCAGAAAAGATAGATAGGGATGTGATGTGGATGTGGATGGTGATGTGGATGGGAACAGTGTGGTGAATATGCAGTTTCTAGAGATGGTTGTGAGTAATCGGTACAGCAGCAAGAAATCCCTTTGTTAGGGAAAGGATGGATATTTTCATGAATCTCAGACTCAGATCTCTGTAGACCTGTATCGGCGTGATAGATGTTGAAGGAGGTTTTAAATGGTGAGATAAATTTAACCTTTACAATGTGTAATGAATTCCATTTTTGGTCATTTCAAAAGTTTCTGCTGGTATATATACATATCTGCTGGGCCGTAGCCTCATGTTAGACCGCATATCAATGCTGGGCTGCATATCAATACTAGGCCACCCCAATGAAATATTTGCATGTTGATCACTTCAAATGTTGTGCAAATCAAATTCTCATTTGTTATGTTATTTATAAAATTGTCATTTCATGTTTTGTTTGATACCACGTGGACATGGTTTCTATTCTTTAAGTTATGATTTATGGAAACAAGCGGTGAGACTGGTGAGGAACAGCGAAGCTTTTGAGATACAAATGCTATTTTGAAAGATGAAAAGGATCTAAATTTCATTGATTTGAACAGATGTAGATGAGATTTGTGAAAGTGATGGAGAAGATAAATAGAAGCAAGACAGCAGTAGCGCTGTGTGTTGTGATATATGAACTGTGAAGTGACAATTTTCCACATGTTGGCAGCAGTAAATGATAACGACAAAGATTCTGAAACCAATAAGAAGAATGTAGAGAGGAGGAAGACCTAGAGCCGAAGCTGAAAAAGAGGTAATACTGTTGCACGGTATGTATTTCCACAAGCATGAAGTTGATTCCAGTAAGGGTGTTTATTACATTAATTGAAAAGACTGTTTGTAAGCCAAAGATCGAGTTGTAAAGAAGATCATTGAAGCAAATGTTTATTTTATATATATATATATATATATATATATATATATATATATATATATATATATATATATATATATATTGTCTTGGTTGCCAGAGGACTGTCATCATTTGTCCATCAAAGTAGTTTGAGGAAGATCTTAGTTAAGAATTAGGAATCAGGCCTGTCTAGCTCAGCTGATAGAGCGTTACAGTATTTTGGATCAAAATGTTGTTTTTGCAGAGATAATGCACTATGTGGAGTTGCAAATAGAAGGAAATAGATTGGAGTGGTTGAAGCTACCAACGCTGCTATACAAGAGAAAAAGAGTTTGTGATGAGACTGAAATATATAAGGAAAAGAACTGGAGAAAGTACTGGTTGAAAACTAAGGTCAGCAAGTTAGGATAGTTGATTAGAGCTTTGTTTTGAAGTTTCTAGAAAGTCAATTTCTGCATCATTTGGTATCAGAGCTCAATGTTCGAGTTCTTGGAGAAATAGTTGCATCAAAGAATTAGGTATGGATGTTTTATGAAAATATTGTTCTAAAGAAACTGTATTATTTGCATTTGTAAAGTTGGAAAAGGTAGAGATTTTTGAATTTTGATGAAGAATAGATATAGCAGTAAGGCTTGGAAGGTTTGAGAGAGAAGTGAAAAACCCTTGAAGTGGAAAGAAAGGAGTGAGTAACAAGAGAGAGTCCAAAAGCCATAGAGGCTTGAAGAACAAAGAAAGAGAGGTAGTAAGCTCCTGAAAAAAAAAATGTTATACTCTTCTAATCAGTTTTTGTAGAGATAAAGTATTTTGTAAAGTTGCAGGGTCAAGGCAGTCAAGCCATTGAGGCTTAAGAGGAGAAGAAGCCAAGGAAGGCTTAGTGGAAGAGCTAAGAGAAGCTCTAGAAGAAGAGCAAAGGGAATTACTCAAGAAGAAGAAGAAGATCCAAGAAGAATCTTGGATAGTTTGCCAAAAGACTAAGGTGAAACAGACTTAGGTGAGGTAAAGAATGGAGATTGAAGAGTTGAGAAGAGTGATAGAGGGACTGCCTAGAAGAAACATAAACTAGATAAAGAGAGAGAAACAAGAAAGATAAGAAAGAAAGAGACAAAGAGAGGAAGAGTACCAAAGAGAAGTGAATGAGATAAAAGCAAGGATAGCCATGATAAAATGCATGGTAGAAAATATGGAAAACCCATGGCAAGGATGGGTAATGAAGAAGAAAAGAGTAAGATGGCCAGTTAGATCATTGATGGAGAGAAGAAGAAGAAGAAGAATGCTAAGAGTTGCCTTAAGGAGAGAGATGAAGAAGTATAAAAACAAGGATAAGCTCAAGAATGAAAAGCTTGGAGAAAAGTTTCAGTTTGAAGAGGAAGTTCAGTATGAGACGGATCTCATCATTGAAGAAATAGACAAATAGCAAGTAATCAAGTGGCCAAATGTTTTTGTATCTAACATTTCATTTGATGTTTTGTTTACAGGAAAGCAAGTTGAGGAGAAAGAAAAAACATATGATCCAATGAAGATGTTCATGGATCAAGGAGGTGAAGCATCTCATGAGGGAGTGCTTAGACAAGAAGAAGAGGCTTGTTGTAATGCCTCAAGTGATGAAGACATGAAGAAGGATCAGTTTGAACTCCAGAATAAAGAATTGATCAAGCAAGAAGAAATCCTTACTCAAGAGGACAAAAGAAATGAAGAGTTGCATATTGATGAAGAACAAAGGTATAGTGATCAAATTTTAGAATTGGAAAAGATTGAAGATGACAATTTTTAGTTGCATAATATTGATAGAGTTGATTTTGATTCAAATGTACTAATCACTAAGGAGGAAGATCTGCAATGTGAAGAAGAAATATGGCAGTTTGATCAAGCATTTGCTGGTGAAGGAGAGTTGTTTGATAAGAAACAAGAAAGGGTAGAACAGCTGCAAGAAGAAGATGGAGAAAAGGTTAAGTGTTTAGACTTGACAATTGAAGAAGATATCCTGAAGGAGATAGAAGACCTTGATGGAAAGTTTCTAGTTGAGGAACCAAACAAGCTTTTTATATATCAAAGTAAAGAACAGTTGTTGGAAGAGTTGGCAGCATTAGAATATGCCATTAAGCATGAAGAGAAGAACAAAATTTGTCCTATGATAAGATTTGAGGAGGTAGAACATTGCTATGAAGAAGAAATGAAGACAAAGGACCAAGAAGTTATACTTGAGCAGCAAGTATGGGTTCAAAAATTTGGAGAGACCCAAGGGTCTCAAATGTTTGTTTCTAACTTTGCTTTGAATGGTGATTGTACAGGTTTGCTTGATAAGGAGGTCAAGTACTTGGAGAAGAGAACTCTTCTAGGAGCTCAAAAAGAGAGAATGGAAGTGGATATCCTCATTCAAGAGGATGAATATGTGAAGAAGAAGACTACAAAGAAGATGAAGAGGTAGCAAGATGTAATTTGGAAGGAAAAGATAGCAAGCAAAACAAGAACCAAGTGTGGAAGTCAAGAACATGCACATTTGTATGAAAAATTGAATGAATAAGACATTTGTTTTGTAAATTTTTTTGGGCAAACAAATGAAACTCATGAGCAGGAGCTCATGAAACTTTTTAAGCCTAGGAATCTAATGCAGGAGCATCTTGGGAGTGCATAGATATGTTAGGAATATTTTTTTCAAAAAAAAATAAATTATTGTAATTCAAAAATCATGTACACTTAGGATAGGTCTATTTAATTCAAACTTAGTTATTGATAACCGTGTAAAATCCAAAGAGTCATCCATAAGTGGCATAGGATTGATAGTAGTTAAATAATTCTATATTTAAAGCATCTTGTTGAGTCTTATTAGGAATTGGTTGGGTAGTGTTAGTAATAAAATAGGATCATTTCAATATTGTGAGCTGTAGAGTAGAAGGTTGTATAGGAGGAACAAGTCTGGAAAAGGACTGCTTTTTTGAATTGATTGTAACAGATTTGACAAAATAGTAAAGATAGTGTGCTTGATGGAAAGCTGTATGCATTTGATAGATTTTGTAATGACTGTTCTGTATAAAAAAAATAAAGGATTACTTCTGCTGTTGATGCAGCTGTTGGATTTGCTTGGCAATGCTTTAACCAGAATCGACATCCTTATTAATAATACTGGTTTAAGAATATTGCTCTAGATTTGGATGAAGATACATTGCCACGAAATGGTAAATGTAGATTTATAGAATACTAAAGGTCTGGCACAACATAATGGGAGAAATTTAGTTTCTGTCAGGGCTCACCAAATTCAAGACAGCTTCTACCACCACCGAGAATTTGGATGCACAGGTGACTTCATTAGATTAAAGAAAAAAAAATGTGATTGTTATGGAAGAAGTAGCGAAGATAGATAGGGATGTGATGTGGATGCAGATGGCGATGTGGATGGGAATGGTGTGGTGAATATGCAATTTCTAGAGACGGTTGTGAGTAATCAGTATAGCAGCAAGAAATCCCTTTGTTAGGGAAAGGATGGATATTTTCATGAATCTCAGACTTGGATCTCCGTAGACCTATATCGGTGTGATAGCTGTTGAAGGAGGTTTTAAATGGTGAGATAAATTTAACCTTTATAATGTGTAATGAATTCCATTTTTGGTCATTTCAAAAGTTTTCACTGGTATATATACATATCTGTCGGGCCGTAGCCTCCTGTTAGACCGCATATCAATGCTGGGCCACATATCAATACTGGGCCTCCCTAATGAAATATTTGCATGTCAATCACTTTAAATGCTACGCAGATCAAATTCTCATGTGTTATGTTATTTCTAGAACTATCATTTCATGTTTTGTCTGATACCACGTGGACATGGTTTCTATTCTTTAAGTTATGATTTATGGAAATAAGCGATGAGACTGATGAGGAACAGCGAAGATTTTGAGATACAAACATTGTTTTGAAAGATGAAAAGGATCTGAATTTCATTGATTTGAACGGATGTAGATGAGATTTGTGAGAGCGACGGAGAAGGTAAATAGAAGCAAGACAGTAGTAGCACTGTGTGTTGTGATATATGAACTGTGAAGTGGCAAATTTCCACATGTTGGCAGTAGCAAATGATAATGACAGAGATTCTGAAACCAATAAGAAGAATGTAGAGAGGAGGAAGACCCAGAGCCGAAGCTAAAAAAGAGGTAATACTATTGCACGATATGTATTTCCACAAGCATGAAGTTGATTCTAGTAAGGGCATTTATTACATTAATTGAAAAGACTGTTTGTAAGCCAAAGATCGAGTTGTAAAGAAGATCATTGAAGAAAATGTTTATTTTATATATATATATATATATATATATTGTCCTAGTTGCTAGAGGACTGTCATCATTTGTCCATCAAAGTAGTTTGAGGAAGATCTTAGTTAAGAATTAGGAATCAGGTCTGTCTAGCTCAGCTGATAGAGCATTACAGTATTTTGGATCAAAATGTTGTTTTTGTAGAGATAATGCACTGTGTGGAGTTGTAAATAGAAGAAAACAGATTGGAGTGGTTGAAGCTACCAATGCTGCTATAGAAGAGAAAAAGAGTTTGTGATGAGACTGAAAGATATAAGGAAAAGAACTAGAGAAAGTACTGGTTGAAAACTAAGGTCAGCAAGTCAGGATAGTTGATCAGAGCTTTGTTTTGAAGTTTCCAGAAAGTCAATTTCTGCATCAGACTCAAACAAAATTTGAGCTTCAAGCCTTGATATCTGAGTGACAACGTATTTTGCCTCCTTTTCAAGAAGCAACCTCTACATTACACCTTTCATAGGGATTTTTGCCTAAGACAAGTCCATGCTTAATTCCCCTCTAGCATCCTTGAAAAAATTCTGCCCAAGAAGGATGCCATATGATGTTCGGACATTGGCCACTAGGATGGTCATCTTGATTCACTTGTCTAAAAAGGTAGCAAATGCAAATTGGGCATCCTTAATTTGCCCTAGCAGTGGCACTTGTTTGTTCTCCATGGAGAAACATCTCCCAAATGTCTTGGTCAGTGTGAGACCTAGAGATTTTGCCACTTTAGTAGGCATGACATTGTCTAAAGCCCTAGAATCAATGATGCAATTGTTGAGCTGGTGACCATTTATCAACAGGGAAACATTGAAAGGTTCAGTCTTGCTAGGAGCAATAGGGGGAGTAGTGACAAGGTTGTTCTTGGTGGGTGCATTTTTGGCAGCATCATGTGTTACTTTGGGAGTCGCTCATTCAACAAGGATATTCTAGTTTTCAATGCATTGAACCAGTCTATCTAATTGCTCAGGATGGGACTACAGATATTCAAATTCAGACATTTGAATTTTGGTTCTCTTGATATGGTCAATGATATTAAATGTCTGGAATGAGCTAGGAGTAGAGAATGGAAGTTCATCCTTTTGATTTTTGAAAGGGGGAGGACTGGACTATAGAATTGAAGTAGAAGGCGTAAGGGCATTTGGGGTACTTACCTTTCTTGAAACCACTGGGTCCTTTGGCTTGAAAGGAAGAGTGGATCCCCACTTAGCAATTGAAACTACTAGTTAAGGTCACACCTCTGCTTTCTCCTTATTAGCTTGTTGAGCTGATTGATTCTTAGACTGGGTGAATACATCATATGACCCCTCAGCTACATTGCCTTCACTTTTGGGTTCATCCTGATAGTTTAGGAAACCAATATGGGAGTCACCAGATAATTCTTCTTCATCCTCAGTGAAGACATTATCATCATATTTAGGACTCAATTTAGTTTGGAGTGAGAAATCCACTTCAGCTTCAAGGTATCCAACTGTTGAGTTGTTTGGAGGCGCTTCAAGGGAAAGGTTCCTCTGTGGAGGAGGAAGGTGATTTTGCTATCCTTGATTCTTGGCAGCATTGCCTTGGTACACTTGATTATGGAATGTCCTCTTGGTCATATCTCGATTAGGAGAAGTAGACATAACTTGGGCCATTTGTTTTCTGAGAGCCAGCATTTCATTTGCTAGCTTTTGTACCATTGGATCAGTGGTGGCTGAAGGGGAGTATTCAGAAGAAAAAGAAGATTTACCTCTATTTGGATCTCTTCTTATCTTTCCAACCAAGATAAGGTCATCTTATACCTCAGTAGCCAAGTCCTGAGTAGTAGCAAGGTCTATTTGCCTATCTCATCTTAACAAGAAACTCACTTTAGGCAGTTATGAGTTGATGAAGAAGCATTTGAGGTTCTGAGGCATCAGTTGGGCAACCATGGGAATCCTATGCCTCAACTTGTTGAACCTGGCAATAAAATCCATCATAGGCTCATGAGGCTCTTTCTTCATCTGAGTGAGCTGGGCCATCAAGGAATGTGCATCTTCTACTAGCTTGAATCTAGCTTCAAATTTGTCTTTTAGGGTATCCCAGTTAGTCACTGATCCAGTCTGCAGGTGGTAGAACCAGTCTATAGCAGTACCTTGTAGTGTCTCTATGAATAACCTGATTGTTATGTCTTGAAATTCCACCCCTATTACACCATAGGATATGTTGAAAGCTGCAATGTGTTCATCAGGATGAACGTTCCCATCACTAAAGAATTTGGGGAAATTTTTTCTTGACCTGCGTGAAAGCTCATGTAGGGGTGGAGTCAAATTAAGTGGACCAAAAGAGTTACCCTAGGGGCCTTGAGCCATGATTTAAGTATGTAAAAGTGGGATCACAAATCTGGGTGTAGAATGGATAGGCAAAGCTCTGCTAGTAGTAGAAAAAGAAGCTCTACCTTGTGCTGGTGACCTGGTAGGGCTAAGAGGAAGACTCCTAGTTCATTGAAGGTGAGATTATGGAGGAAACAACTCAAAATTACTCTGCCACACCAACTCAAAAGTAGGCTCAATAACACCTTTAGAATTTTGGCTTTTTGTATAATGTGAAGTTGCCAAATTATAGAACAAAAATGGAAAATAACAAGATCTACTTCAGCTTGAAGCTTGAGACTTCAAACTGCGCGCTCTTCCCAGCGATTCTAGTTTTGCAGACCAGATAATATAATGTAGATGGAGGAAGATGGTAAGGCTATAATGATAATGGGTAAGACATGGAACAGAGTCATCAAACTATGTAATGGATAAGGGTAGGGACTGCTTCAATCTAAAACTTGAGGTTTCAGACTGCACATTCATCCCCAGTGGAGTCACCAAAAACTATTGGGTGAATATTTTGTTGTCAACTAATTGATGAAAAAATGGGTATATTAGCCATAATATTAGGAGATTTATGCCACAAAAATGTGGGTTTACCACATTTGGACTAGGTAAATCTCTCCTCTCATCAAGGGGAGGTTCCCTATGAGTATTTATGTGTTATATGTATATATATAAGTAAGCAAAAAATAATACTCGGGGTAGTATAATAGCATCCACCTCTCTTTTTTCAGAGGTAATGTCCAAGGAACAAGAGAGAGAAATCCTAGTCATTAGCTAAGAACATTCCTCTTCTTTCAGGAATGGTATCTAGCATAGAGTAGAAAATCGCTTGAAGTAAGTAACAAAGTTAACAAATAAACCTACGTAAGCACGAAGTCTTCCATTGTCTCCTTCATTGATTTAGAATACACGTAACCATAGAGTGAAACAAAGCACAAAGTCTTTGCCTAAAACTACAAAAGATAAAAGGGTCACCAAGATAAAATTAGCTCAAAGTCTCTCTTCTATATTTTAGAAATGTCCTTAGATAATATCAACACACACACACTTTTCTTATTAAATCAAACAGATAAGAGATTATTAGGAAAGAGGACATAAGAACCATTTCCTAAATAACACAAATTACTTTAACACAAAGTCTAAAATAAACTTGTTTCTCAATCATTTGATGAAATATGATTTACAAGTTGAGCACAAAGTCTCAAGAAGTGTCTCAATTTTAGCAGAGTTTTTGCTCTCAATTATCAGAGATACCTTTTACAAAAGAGGTCCCCTCTATATATAGGGAGAAACCCTCAATATTAAGAAGATTAAAATATTGAAAACCTAGTCAAAAATGAGTCACCGTTGACTTTGGGATATTTTTTGGATTTTTTACATATAATTACATATTATAAAAGTACACATGAAAATTTATCAAGTCAATTACAAAGTGCACATTGAATAAAGCATGGAAGAAAAGCTTCAATCTTTATTTCCAGTCTTCTTCATAGTCTTCGACTTCTTCAGAGAAACTTCATTGATCTGGAAGAACATTTGTTGAAAATATTTTGATGAAGAGGGATCCTTTAGAGAAACTATAGTAATAATCATGATTGTGTAATTAGGGAAAAAAATAGCAATCTAGGAAAACTGCACATTTGAGTGATCATGACTAGGGAAACGCATTTGAAAAGGCTAAGGTGAGAGCAGGTCAAAAAGCAAAAGGGAAGCAGGCTCAAAAAATAAGAAAAATAAAATTTCCCAGAGTTAGTAAAATTAGGGAGAAAGTATGTAGGGGTGGAAAAAATTGCCACCCTTGCATATTATAGAAGCTCTTGTGCATAGGTGACAAAAATTGCTGCTTGTGCACATCAGGGAGAAAGTATGTCAGTGGCAAAAATTGCCGCCGATGCATGTTGAAGAAGAACATGTAAGGATAGAAAAAAATGCCACCCTCACACCTAAAGGAGGAAAAAGTGGGGATGCATGGGTGAAAAAATTTGCCACTCTTGCATGGAAGAGACCAAAAGATGCAAGGGTGGCAAAAATTGTCATTCTTGCATGACAGGTGCAAACACTTGTCACATTCTACTGAGTCATAACAGGACATGTGATGTATTCCACTTAACCTTCAGAAGCTTTAGAAACCTTTTGAGAGTCTTGTGGAAGATGACACATGGGGGCTTCTGCTCTGCTTTGTCTTTTTCCATTGGGCACTTTTTCATAGGCTTTTCTCTTCAATCGAGCTTTTCCTTCAGACAAAAGTTTGAAGGAATTCCTTCAAGCTTTGCCTTAGTCATTTTCTTGTGGAAAATAATTTTGAAAGAATTATAATGCCTCTTTCATTTAATAATTTCCTTTAGACAAAAAATCTGAAGGAAATGTTCTCTGTCAGCCTTTGAACAAACTCGAAGGAATTTTATCTTTTCAGTTAGTCGTTTGGTTCTTCCTTTGAGTTCTATGCTTTATTTTAATTTTAATGGATATTCCCTTTAAATTTGATGTCTACAGGGCTGTCAATGGTTGCTAGCTGCTTGAACCATGTTGAATTTTGACCTTGTGAACCATTTGAAAGTTCATTGGTTCAAAGCTTCATCGGTTCACTCTGTCTCTTTTGGTCCATCACTTCCCTGCTTAAGCACCTCTTTCCTTGATTGAGGCTGCCCTTGAACCTTTTAACCCATGAACCATTGAACTTTGAACTCTTTCAGTTCAAGGTTTAATTGGTTCATTGGTTCATCCTTTTTCTATCACTTTTTCTTTCTAAGCTCTTTGATCTTCATCACACTGGTTGAACCCTTGAACCTGTGATCTTTGAACCTTTTGGTCATTGAACCTATTGATCCATTGAACCCATTGAAACTTTTAACTAAAGTGGTTTAATGGTTCAAGCCTTCTCTCTGATAAGTGTTTTGAAGCCGTTGAACCTTGAAGCAGTTGAACTTTAAACCTTGACAAATGCACTTAACTCCTACTGATGACATCGAACCTTTGAACCCATTTAACCCGTTGAACCAAAATGGTTCAAGGTTCAATGGTTCAATGGTTTGATTCTTGCTTAGAAGCTTGCCAATGGATGCTTCGATTGAACCAATCCTTAAAATGACTAAGTGTTGGAAACTTGTTCTTTTGACTGAACTTGCCTGCAGAAGCTTTTTTAACCTGTTTAACTTTTGAATCCCCTTTATGGAAAAAGCTTAAAAATGAGGAATTTGAAAGCTCAGAACAAATTTTGAGAAGGGAAGAGAGGAATTTTGGTATGTAGGTTGTCCCAAAAATGAGTGGCATTTTTCAGGGACAACATAACATAAACCATGGTTGATGTTATGTGGTACCTTCTTGAATCTAAATAACTAGCTCTATATCTTTAAAGGTAACCATGTGAACTATATTTTCCAAGTGATTTGTCTATGGTTGTAAGTGTGGAGTAGATCCTGAGAGTGTAGTGTGAGCTATTAAAAGTGTTGTAGGATGTGGTATGAGAGATCTAGAGTCATCTTGGTACTCTCCTAGACCAACTAGTGTAAATCTCAATCCACACAAATAGTCATATATGAGTGTGGGTGTTGTACCATCATCTGAGTAAGCCTGTGAATCTATATCAACATTATGTACATATGGTAACTTAGAGTTTACCACAAGGGGTAATTATGATATAGGAGTCACATCATCTATAGTAGTAGAATATTGTACTACTATAAAGGTATCTATATCTGGTGGAGTAACTATGGAATCAACTAGAACTACTAGTACTATTTTTGGTGATGGTCAATGTGTAATATGTGTTAGAATTATGACTAAAGGAGTAGTTGGGATAGCTAAATCTTTTATTATTGGAAAAATATCTAGAGCTAAAGGTGTGACTTTAAGTAGAGGAGTGTGAGAAGTGTTAGTATCTCCAACCTCATATGTATGTATCTAATCAAGAGAAATTTTATGAGGTGGTGGTTATACTATGAGATATGGTGTCCCATTTGGCATAATAGTCAAAGATGACTCTATATTTCAATAATACCTAAATGGTTGGTTGTTTATTGGACATGTGTATAGATATCCCTCATGGAGAGATTTAATACATTGATGGAGAGTGGAAGGAATGGCCCCCATAGTAGGTATCTAGGGTCGTCTAATAAAAAAATTATAGTGGAGAGGACTTGGCATGACCTAGAACTATCTAGAGAGAGTTTTTGGTCCCACCGTGATATCTAAAGTAATAGTGCCCAATGTTTGTTGGGGTATATCATAAAACCCTTTAATGTTATTATATGATTTTTTCATGGATGTCAAATCTATGCCTAGGGCTTGTAAGAATGTGATATTACATATATTTAGTTCATAACCACTATCAACAAGAACTCTCTTGACTGCACTAGTTTTGACTTGAATTTGTATGAATAATGGAAAAAATTTGATCAATAATTGTTTGAGAAGGCATGTCCTCACTATAAAAGTAAATTACATCTTTTATAGTTTTTAAAGTGTTGACCACTGATACAAAATAAGAAGGTTATGAATTAATCAACATAGAATTTTGAGTGAGTACCTGATAAAGAATGTCCTTGAATACATTAGATTTATGAAGTAGTTATAACATGAAAATATTAGTTGGAGTGTTTCTCATTTGATCAACAATGTCATATGATTTGTGCAAATCTATTTGTGTGGGTGGGTTGGGCCTTATATGGGTAAGAATAGAAGGTTGATGGGGCTCTTGGCTAGGTGGGAGGTATAGTGACACATTGAGTAATATCTCTAACCATATTATCTACTATTTTTATATGAGTAGTAGTTACAAGTTGATAATGAAGATAATCGATAGGTTGAGTTGGGGGAGGGACAAAAGGTGTCAACTGAGATCTTTAGAGATGGATAGTAACTTGAGGAATGGTAAAATGGACCATGCAACATGACTTGACATGGGCTAAAGGCTCTAATAGAGGTGATGCAAAAGATGTATTAACATGTTTAAGAATAACTTGATTAACATCATCTCATATAATGAAAAATAAGAATGAAATGCAAAGAATAAAGATTTATACTAACATATGATAGACTTCATCATTCAAGTACATGATAGGGCCCGTTATGGTTTCTTTACTATTTACAATAAATCTAAGAAAAGTTTTCAAGTAAATGAGAAACTTTTTTTTTTAATTTGAGTATGGATGGAAGATGATACCTCAAGAAGAAAATTAGGATCTAGTATATGTAACTAGGGATTTTTCAAAATATATTTTTGTAAAATTTTATGAATGTTTGAAATTGAATTTGAATTTCTGAGCTAAGTATGCAAGATAAAATTTAAAAATTTATGGGAGTGTTTATGATTTAATGGGAACTAGTAGATGAAACTAGGGTTTTGAGAAAAATATTTTTTTTTGAGAATTACTATGAATTTTTGAAATTTGAAGTGATTTTCTTATTTTAATATGCAACTAAAAATTTAGAAAATGATTGGAAAATTACTAGGAGATAGTTGATGCAACTAGGGTTTGAAATATATTCATTTTAAATTTTACTAAAAAAATTTAAAATTTGAGAGGAATTTATGATTTTAATATTCAAGAAAAAATTCAAAAATTTATAGGAAAAAAATTCCTAGGAATTTACCCTAAGGTTTCTAGGGTTTTTATGCAAAATTCTAAGTAAGTTGGGTTCACCAAATGTTTTTTTTTTTGGGAATAATGTAATTTTATTCCTATTTAATAAATGGTTATGAGTAGATAAAATCAATAATTAAGCTACTAATTTGTTTAAACAAGTTGTATTTTTGCCTTTTCTAAAAATATTAATGAGTGAGAAAATATGACTTAGCTTATTCTAGGCTATTACAACTTAAATAGAGTTTGATATTAGAGGAATAGGACTAGAACACTATCACAAACTGAGATCTAGATTTTTTTTCTTGATTAGATAGGACCATAAAAAATAAGATACCCTATTGTCTAGCATTGTAGTCTTGGTCTTGCTGCTATTATCCAAACTACTCATATAGGTATGGATTTTATGTTTTGTTCACAACATCTATGTGAACCTATGTACTAAATTTTAGATCCTCACTATCAACAAAACTCCCTATATATTTGATCCTTCATGTGTTTATGTCTTTTATGCAATTAAATAAAACTTTGGAAAATAGGGAAAAGGGGTTAATGTGTAAAGGATACACTAGATGCACTTCACACCCCATGTGTGGACATGTTGCCTACATACCGATACTCTAAGGAGGGATTAGGTTATATGTAGTTCTCCCATTAAATTACTTGGTGCAATAGTGTGATGAAAATTTAACTAGATATAAAATTAGGTGTACTTAGAATGACTAGGGACTGGTGTAAAGGTTTGAATAAGCTTGAAATACTATTGGATGGATGTATGCAGAGAATAGGGAAGAGTGCTTGAGTAGTCTTCTTTTATTCTTTCTTCTTTCTTGTAAATGAGTGCCAACCCTTATAAATGGAATTTGAATGGCCTTTTATAAGGGATTTAATGATCATGGGTTAAATAAATTCACATTAGGCTGATATGAATTAGGATAAGGATTCAGTAAAATATGACTGTTAGAACCAAAAGTACACTTGGACAATAGTGCTAAAAATTAGACACCTTAGGTTTCAGCACTCCTATCCAACTTGGGAATTATTTTCTAGAGGGAATGAGACATAGGGGGATGGATCTCAGCCTAAGAGAGATACCTAGGTCCAAAAGGGTTAAGTTTAGAATGTTTTGGATTACTGGGAATTAGTGAAAACATGCCTATGAGGGTCATAACAACAAGAAAAATGGACCTATGGATTGGGTGTCATTATCCATACTCAATTAACTAGCTTTTGCATTTTATATGACTAAACTATACAACATACTTTAGGTATCACTTGTAAATAATTGATTTGATGATTGAATCAATTTATTGATTAGTTCAATCATGGTTGTAATTTGGACCAATTTTATCCCTATGAACCTAATCACAACTATTTGATGTGAATTTGGGTTCAACTGGCCATGATTTCATCATAGAGTAGACTAATTATGTGATTGGTTTAATCAAGAGTGCAACTTGGGAAAATTTTATCCCTATGAACCTAATTCAACCATGGTTTTGTGGCTCAATTAGCCTAAATTTTATTATTTATTGAAAAAGCTACTTAATTGGTTCAAATATAGATGTAATTATGGTTAATTTTATCCTTGTGAACCTACTTGTGACTATATGATGAGATTTGGAGCTTAATTAGCCCTACTTTCATATCTTATTGAACCAATTAATCAATTGATATAATATAATATCTAATGTAGGATAATATCATCCTTGTGAACCTATTTATGACTATAAAATGTGATTTATGGATCAATTGGATCTAATTTCATAATTGATTGAATCAATTACTCAAATAATTCATTCAAGGGTATAATTTTGGCCAATTTTGAGACACATGAACCTAATTGATAATATACAATTTAAATTAGGGATTGATTGGCCATAATTTAATTATTAATTGAACCAATTACATGATTGGTTCAGTTAGGGATGCAATTTAGATCAATTTCATCTTTGTTAACCTCATTATGACAATATGTTACGATATAGGGTCTAAATGGCCCTAATATACTAAACAATTAAACTCGTTACTTCATTATTTAAATAAAAGATACAATTTTAGTCAATCTTAGTGCTATGAACCTAGTTATGACTATGAAATATCATTTAGGGATCAATTATCTCTAATTTCATCATTGATTGAACCAATTACTTGATTGGTTCAATTAGATATGTAATTCAAACCAATTTGTGTCAATTGACTCTAATTATGATTATACAATGTCATTTAGGGATCAATTGGACCCATTTCATTAGTGATTGAAATAGTTACTTAATTAGATCAATAAAGAATGTAATTTGAGCCAATTTTATCTATAAATTAGGCCCCTAAATTGGCATTTCTTACCTCAATTTTACCTAATAGGGTATATGGTCAGTTGAATGCATTAAATAAAAAAGCAATAGGAACATAAAATAATGAAATAGTATGTTATAATGTTTACATGTAACCCTAAAAACCTTTATTACCTTGATTTGATGTGACAGTGGGCCATTCAGTTGAATTACCTCTTTAAAAAAATGAACACACAAAATTGGCACATTATAATATAATATGTTCCACTAGACATAAGTAGACCTCCCTTGTCTTGATTAAATGTGATAGGGAACTCTTTTGGTAAAATTGTCTCTAAAATGGACTCATAAACACATAATAATGACAAATCAAGTCAAAGCATAATATTGTATCCCACTAGAAAAACTAAAAAAAATTTGAAAAAAAAATTCAAAAATAAATCCTAAAAAGTACTTAACATTTTTTTTTTAAATTAGAAAAATGTAAATGCACTTTATCTTTATATAAAAGCTTAAAAAAATGTTATATTAATACCAGTCACTCAAACTCAAGTAATTTTTAGGGGAGAGTATAAGTGTATGTGACTTATTTATGCCAAAAAGTGGGACACATTGTGGTCTAATATATGGTTGTAATCCTAAATCAACCTTTAATAGCTAGTTTAAAAGTGTTAAGGGCCTTTTTAGTGGAATTTTCTTGAAAAATGAAACTTTAAAACATAAAAATTACACATGATGGTTTAATTGGTGCCCTTGTACCTAAATAGACCTTGGATTCATCAAGTCCACATGATTGGGACCTAATTAGTTAAATTTAATCTATAAAGGAAACACAAAAACAAAAAAATGACACATGGTGGTTTAATACATTCCCATAGCCATAAATAAACCTTTGTTGATCTACACCATGAGGCCCAAGACTGAGATGTGGATGGGATAATTGAGTTATGTCTATGCAAAGTGAATGTGGAATGAAGTATTCAGATATACTAATAAAAAACATTCAAAATGGAACAAAATTCTTCCTTGTAGGAAATGTAACTTATATTCATTAACAAAAAATAAGGGAGATAATACAATGGCTATAGATCATGTATACAAATTAGGTACATGCACGCAAGCTATCTATGTTATAATTGTATACCAGACATTTAATTACAAGAAGTTAAGGTGTATAGTTCATTCCTAATTATTATTATAAGGGATACATATGTTACACATATATAACATGCAGAATACATGAGTAATAATAACTATCATTTATGAATCAACCTTTGTGATAGAAAAGACATATGAGCTTCCCTTTGTATCGAACGTTAGAATGACTAATGTTATAACCATTCCCAATAACCACCCTTTTTGGTATCAAAAAGGAAAGGCATGGTATTTAAATTATAACATCTAATTCCATTCTAGTGATCAACCCATGTAGTCAGAGTAGACTGATAGGTGGTTAAGCTAAGGTAGAACTTGAGGAGTGTGTGTAGGTCTGTGACTAGATGTCTATGAAGTGTGCACACCACAATAAATAATGGGACTTAGTGTTGTAACATAACTAGATACTAAGAGGGGGAGAATTACTATATGAATTAAAATTGGTCCTTTAATACCTTTTAAAATAGATTAAATATCTATGTGGATAAAATCAAATATGCTAAGATCACACAAACACAAATACACATGACAAAATATTTATACATGGAAAAACCAAAGGGAAAAACCATGGTGAGAATAGTTGCTAGAAGCTACTATTTTAATCCAACCTCATAGTTCAAAGCCTCACTGGTTACAATTTTTAAGGACACCCATCCTAAGCAGACACCAATCCCATGATTTAAGAGCACCAACTCTAAAGAAGCACCCACTCCCTAATATTATCACCCACTTAGCTTATCTAATGGTATTATCCTATCATAATTTTATATGTATATATAAATCCAATTTACAAATTAAATTCATACATGAATCCATATCTCTATTCTTTTTTATAGGTATAATCTACAACTGATCATACTCTACCCATTCTCTTTGTGCCTTTATTCCTCTCTACTCCTCTCTATATATTTGGTCATATGTCTGGATATATCTTTATTCAACATACTTCATTTCCTTCACCAACCACTTTGATCTTCTCTACCCCCTCTGGTTTTGTGTCTTTTTAATTTTCTATTTGATACATTTTATTAGCTTTTGCTCTTTGCCTCTATCTATATTTGATTTGGCTTAATAGAAACAATAATGGTTCTAGACACAATTTATTTTGTCTTAGATATCATATTTATAAACAAATGATCTAGAGTATCATATATTTTATGTGTTCACACTCAAACTATAACACATCATGCCAATTCTGGACTCTAGTTCATTATGACTTGGACTATAAATTTCCTACATCTTGATTACATGCATCACACTATAATTACAGGTCTCTTTACTATTTATAGCATCTCTTAGACTCAAGTTTTATGCATATGATCTTTAATGTAGATTTGATCAGTTGGATTGATCAATCTCATTATCTGTATCGAGATATAGAGCTTATATATAAGTTATTGCATGTTACTATAACTAACCATTTGTCTGGACATGAATTTAAATGTTGGTCATTGATCTTGCCTTTGGAACCATGATCTGATGGTCCATAATCAAATGAATCAACTTTAAAATTCATCCATTTGATCACTTTGATCTGAGATTCTGCATGATGTTATATCTCTAAAGATACAAGTTATTTATCTCTGTCGAGATGTTAAACATCGAGCTCTATATCCCATCTCACTAATTCTTATATCTTTAGATCACTTTCACTCTGTCGATCTTATCAAATGTATTTAGTCTTTAACTTGCCATTATGTCAATAAACATCAATCACTTTATTCTATCTGAGTCCACTCACTCCATTAGATCTTTCTCATCCAAGCTTATATGCTCTATTGGATCTTCAAAGATGCACAATCTCTACTTCTATCTAGTTGTTAAATATCACGCACTTTATAGCATTTGTGTCCATTCAATCTATTGGATATCCTTTACATGATCACTCACACACCATAAAATCTTATGACAAGATCAATATTTATATTTAATAGGGTCACTCTCATTAGTCCTCTATCTGATAGACTCATGTGACTATGACACTTGGCATTAATGTGTTCACTCAGATGGACCTTTGACACTTTGACTTCATCACACTCCCTTGGATCTCCAATGTCTGATTAAGCATGATCCATTGATAAAGTTAAGACATATATTAAGTCTTATAATTAGGAAAATATAAAATCCTTTGATCATTAGTCAGAGTTGGTAATTGCTAGGTCAAAGGGGTAGTTTCACAATGATGACAAAGGCTAAAGTTATAACTTAAGCTACTGAGTCTAGGCTATATCCAGTCAACATAAAAATAAAAAGTTCTTATTGATGCCACAACTTAAACCCTTAGGGTTTTAGTGATAAACCTTATCTAATCTGAGATCAAAGATAATTCAATTTTGAGCTCATTCCTTCTCCCTTGAGTTTACGAACCACATATTTAAGATGCTCATGAAAAACCCATAACAGATCTACTCTTTGTTTCTTTTACAAATGTCCATAGATGAACTTTTTAAAAGCATGACAAATTTACATGAACTTGTGCAGAATTTTTCTAAGTATGGAGACCATTTCAATATCCTTGGAAGGCAAAATTTACACCTGCATAACTCTTGTCGCACTTAGTTGGATGACCTACAAATTAGCACATATGATCTTCTTACATAAGGGATTCTATCCATATATCTAATTGCTCCTGAATCCTTCATAGGTGCAAGATAGGTCTTCATAAAAATGCCTTTGATATTTTTATTAAAAAATATAAATTTGACTAAGTGTTAGAAAACATTGTCAAAATCCCTTGGAGCCCTACTTTTCTCAAGCATATCTTTTGTTTCACTATGTCAGATGACCTAAGATTTAGTTGATATAAACTAGGCAAAAAAATGAATAGACCCATGTGATCATTTTATCCTAACACTTCCATGTGTTTAAATACTAACTTCATCAATATTATTATGTAGATCTATTTATCCCTTTTTATAAATTTGACTAAGTATAGAAAATTTGTGGATTTTGTCCAGTTAGCCAACTTTGCATGCCCATATCTTCAACTATGATTCATTACATGTCTTGAAATCTGGTGCATAATTACTAGGGACTAATATGATCACAACCATGTGAACAAATCCCCCATACTCATTCACACATGGAAATGGTGATGTCAAAAAAATGCCTTCTCATCTTTTTTTCGTAGACCCAAAATGTCTAGATGATCAATGTGAAGAAATAGATGAATTCCACTCATTCATATAAGCACTCCAGTCATCCTTGACCTCTAAAATGATCCTTTTCATATCCTCTAATCACCATATAAAATCTTGAACATAAATGACATTCTCATAAAGTCCCTTTTGACATCAATGACAATCATATTTCCAACAATCTCCCCCTTTGGAATTGATGGAAAACTAAATGCTCTAATCTTCTACTATTCTACTCTTTTCTTTGGCATTACTTGCATTATCTTCTGATAAGTATAAATTGAAGATATCCATACTAAAATTTCTCCCCCTTGGGAAATGGCACATTTTCCTAATACACAACTTGGACACTTACTCTACTCCTTTGACATTTTGCACTTTTTGCTCCAAACTTTTGTAGAGAGTATTTTGCTCTTCTTCTCCCACAAAGAGAATTTGCACTTTTTCTCCCACTTTGACATCAATGGAAAAGGGACTCTTTCTTAATATTCATCCAAAGTTTTCTCCCTGTTTATCATATAAAAGAGTTTTTCCAAGAACCTACAACCATCAACTCATTAGAAATTTGTAAAATATTCATACTTGAGTTGCCTTTTCTCTTCTTCTAGGGATCAACAAGGATTTTATGATCCTTCTTATAGAATTATGCTCCATTACTAGTACCTAGTGATGTGATGTAAGAACTTCCATATAGGATTACTATCCTTCTCTCTTAGTCTCTTATTATGTTATGATCTTAGGACTTAACCAATTGCAAAGATCTTCTACCTTGAACCTTCTTGATCTTGATAGACTGAATAGTCTACATGCCTCTTACACTATGCATAGATTCTGAATCTATTCATTATATTTGAGTTATCTCAACCTAACTCCATGTTCCATCATTTCACCAAGGGACTACCTATATCACACCATAACTTTATTTGTCACATGTATATCATCATTTTACACATGTTCACTAAGTTTGGTGACCCAAATCATTGTACAACACAATATACACCATGTCAATGGTTTCCTACATTATAAACCTTATTTCAATTGAACCTATACACACATATATGATATTTACTCCAATATCATTATGTCACATTGAAGCACTCATTCTATCCCTATAGATATTGCATGCACAACACTTGACTTGATTTGATCAAGTCATGTTCACAACCTACTTGAGTTCTTATTTGTAACAAACATCACTTATTTCTCCACTAAAAGGGGTCTCTTAATAATCATAGATATAGACACCTTAATTCATAATATCCTATAACAATGTGAAACAAAGATTTTCCCATAACTCCTCATATTCCTTCTCCTCCTTGATCATCTTATGATTTTTGTTGTTCTTCTTCTTATGGTTAAGAGAAGTGACATGATCATACACTATGATATTCTCCTTTGGATTAACAATACATGGAGACAACAAGGATTCATGACATACCTTTTCATCTGATGAATCTTCATTACAACTTAGAATCTCATCACTAGGCATAAAAAAGTAATGTTTTATGCTTGATACTTGCTCTATATTAGTAGGATGTTCACTTGAATCTATAAATATCTTAGAAATATCCTCAACCACCACCTTGGACTTCTCTTTAAGATTTGTCTTCTCATTTTCAACATGTGAAAACATTGAGAGATCTTGACATTTTCCAACCTCTATAACATTCTTCATCATGGCTTGATCTTTCACTTTCCATACATACTTGGGTTACTTAAATGTCTTGTTGGGATTATTTTTCTCCTTTTTAGATATTTTTGAACCTTTGTTCATAATGGGGGGCATGTTTTTCTTCACACTTTATACTTTTGGTCTTTCAAATCTTGTTCTACATTGTTTAGCTATGCGACTAAAATTATTGAAATTATAGCACATTACATTTGTATCTAACAAGGGTACAAATTTATTTTTACTTACATAATTGATTCTCCTTATAGTTATAACTCTACGATTACTAGCCTTATTACAAAAATGATTACAGCTATAATAATAACCATAGAAAGATGAGGAATATCTAGTCATAGATTTTCTTTGTGCAAGATGGGGAGTTTTTCTCAACTCTTACTTCTTCAAGTTTCTTACTCTTGTGTAACCTTATATATCATTTGCCTTTGTCTTCTACATCTTCCTTAAATTTGTAGAGATGGACTCACTATTTTTTTTCCTTTCCTTAGGCTTATTTTCTCCTTTATTCTTCTTCTCATCAGTAGTGCTAGTATTTGTCTTTGTATCTTTAGAGACATTCCTTTTCTTTGCTCATAATCCTTATTCTTTGAAATTATCATATAACTTAGTAGATGTAATGGTTATGGAACTTTTCCCCTTTTCATAATCAAGACCGAAATTCCCTTTTGATGCCTTTGATCAAGCTGATCAATACATCAAGAATGTATGATCCACTTATTAGCTTCATAACTTTGACTATTTGTTCTTTAGACTTTACAAGCTCTTTTCTCAAAGCCATTATCTCTACTTCTAGCCTCATACACTCATTATATTTGAATTGTAGTTCAATTTTAACTACATATTCTATTATTTCAGCCTCTTCAACCTAAGTCTTTAGGATTACTATAATCTAATAGGATATTTCAAGACTTTTGGATAGTTTTTTTATTTCTTTTTATCCAAGCTTCTTCTATCTTATTTTCTCTTTCATCAACTTATCAATCTCATCTAGAGCATAGATGAGTTTGTACTCAATGTCCACTTCTCATTTCTATTCTTCATCAAAATCTTCAACTTCCTCTTGATCAAAATCTACATAAGTTGATCCTAATGCCATGAACAGGGATTAATTTCCCTCAACCACAAATGCATAGTCATGGTCATTATAGACACTTAAATCTGGCCACCAATAACCTCCAACCAAGATTTTGACCAATTTTCACCAAAATGCAAAATTTGGATTAAAAACACTTAAACATGCTAAATGATGTCAAAATGACATATTTAAGTGCCATTTTTGGCTAGAGTATCATTAAATGGGGCAATGTAATTTATGGGCCAACTAACTTTGATCAAATCATTTTGAGTCAAAATGCCAATTTCGCACCTAGGTGCTTTGGATTGCTCTTTTCTATCAAATCTCTTACATAAGACATGTGCCTTTTTTATTTTTTATTGGTAACATCCTAAATGGGATAATAGATATAATGCATCTAACATTGAATTCCAATTCCAATCTACTTAAATTTTGGACCAATAACAAGGCATTCTGATTAATTTGAGTAATTTGTGCATAAAGTACTTAAGCATGCTTAAGAGCTAATTAAACCAAATTAGAGCTTAATTAAGAATTCTATGGAAACTTTTTGAATACTTGATTTTAAATATAAATATTAAATAACTAAATCATCAAGTGACCTCATTTTTTGGGAAGACATCCCTAGGCCATAAATGCCACAAATATCAGGATTATAGGTCTCCCATGCCTCATAATGACCCTCCATGCCTCTTTAATGCCCTTTTTCCAATGTCATGATGAGTATAATTATATATTTAATTCCAAAAATTAAATTAATCCTCAAACACACATCTTCATTTCAATATGGATGGTTAAGGTTAATTCTGGGCAATCTCAAAAATCTATAAATAGGAGGCCTTGCCTATTGAATTTAAAGATGAATTTATGCAAAGCTACCATGTCAAATTGATTCCAAGATCCCTCACATGCCAAATTTATGATTCCAAAATATTGATCCAAGCTAAGCCAAATCCATAAGGTGCCAAGGAGAAGAGGAGATAGACAAGCCTCCTTTGATGAAGACTTCATAAGCACAAGCTGAGCAAACCACTATAACAAGCATTTGGAGCATCCAAGGAAGGTGAAAGATTATTATTTTTTCTTCAATTTTTAGTTGTACTTTTCATTTTTTATTAATCTCACCCTAGTATTTAGGCCTAGATATGTATGCTAATTACTATGTTTTTATCAATTTATTTTCATTTTTGGACCAACACAATACTAATCACCTCTCTTGAGTTAAATTCCTAGTTCATATAATAGCACACCCAGTGGGATGGTACCCAAAAAAAGTGATCTAATAGAACCTAAAAGTAACATACTAACCATTTTCATATATGTTCTTGGAGTTTTAAATAAAAAAAGGTGAAGATTTGAGTAAAAAGCAGATTTTTTAGAGCTCATAGTTTTGTTCTCAAGACTATGTAATTCAAATCCCAACTCAGCTTGACTTGACCCAACTCACCCTAACCTAGATCCAACCTCAACCTGAATTGACCCAACTCACCCTGACTTAGATCCCAACTTGACCCAAATCACCTTGACTTGGATCATAACTCAGCCTAACTTAACCCATCTCACCCTGAATTGGATCCCAACTAACCCTGATCGAGATCCTAACTTGGCTTGACTTAACCCAACTCACCTTGACTCAGATCCCAACTCTCCCCAACCCAAATACTAACTCCCCTTGACCTATATCCAAACTTGACTTGACTTGATCCAAATCACCTTGACTCAGATCCTAACTCTCCCTAACTAAGATCCCAACTTAGCCTAATTTGAACCAACTCACCTTGACTCAGATCCCAACTCAGCCTAACTTGACCCAACTCACCCTGGCTCAAATCCTAATTTGGCTTGACTTTAACCAATTCACCTTGACTTAGATCCCAACTCAACCTAACTTGACCCAATAACTTGATTATGTTAACTTGAGAGTTTATTTTCCTAAGTTAATTATTTCATTTTTAAAAATTCTTCAAAGTTAAACCACTTGCTAACATTTTTATTGTAGAACCAACTTGGAAAATTTCTAAAATGTGTTTAAATCATATTTTATATGCTTTAAAATTAACTAGGAATATTACTTTGCTATTTAATATAACATTTAGGTGCTTAAGTAATTTTTTAGCATTAATGTTCAAAGTTTACAATTGTAAGACCAAGGGGTCAAATGAACACCACCAAATATTTCATTTGGGCTTAAAATTGCACACACTTGTCAATTTTGTTTTCATTTTTTCAATTAGCACTTTGTTTTCAAAAAATACAAGGGTGTTGTGTGTATTCTCTTCCATTTGTCCCTTTTAAGGAACCCTTGGAGTCAAAAGTGATTTCCTTATTTGCAAATTGCCTAGTCCAAGGCATATAAATAATGTCATCTAAAGCACCCCCCAAAAACTTGAAAAATTATTGGGTGACCTTGATAATGACCCTAAAGTCTTTCTATTTTATGCTTTCTTTATTTCATATAAACTTGGCTTACGAGGGGGACGTCATTACCTCCCACAAGTTCTTTAGGAAAGCTTTGACCGAAGGTTTTACCTCCCAACATTGACTTCATTTGGCTCCATATTAGAGTTGCACATGGGATGTAGTGGCACTTTAGACATCACACTATATTGAGTGAATAATAGGATGTAGTGGTTGTAAAAAGGACTAGACCTTTTTTCAACAAGCCAAGTGATACAGACTCAAAATCCATGCTTTTATTTGACATGAAAGTCATTGTGTAATTTATTCCCCTAGAAAAATTTGAAATCTTGCTAGTTTAACCAACCCTACATTTCCAGACCCTTGCTAGGATTTGGATGATTATACTTAGTTTATTTTGGTCATTTCTTCTTAGTAATTTTTGACACTAAAATTTGTTTGTTTGTTCATAAGCCATGTCAAAACAATGTATTTGAGTTGAGGAGGGAAGTGTTATGTTGCCTAAATCATGTCAAAACATTTTAAGCCTTTTGAGTCTATAAAACATAACATATATCACATCATTCAAGCATGCTTATACCATTAGGCTACTCAATTTGTTTCAAGAATAGTTTACCTTGTATCAAAAACCATTATTTTAAACCATTTTATGTATACCATTTAGACCTTTGTCTTGTGTTGTCATGATTTCCAATATTGTCTAGCTTGTTTGGTCAAATCCTAGTTTTTATTATTGAGGTTTCAATTAGACTTATCAAGTTTGGATTCAAACATTGATTAATTTTTTTAGGCCTTAATTCATTGGGCTGATACACATATCTTTCTCTTTTAGGTTACATAACTTTAGCTAATCAATTACCCAAATTTGAAAACTATTAATGGTTTGTTTGTTTAGTACCTATCTTTATCATTATTTGTGCCTTTATTTGGGAAAACATAGTCTTTCTTCAAAGAGACTTTTTATCTTATGCCTTACTCAAATTGATCATGTTTATGTTTGATTTCATGTGTCGGTTTTATGTCAAGTTGTTTCCAAACTCATTATATTAAATCAAATCACATGATACCTTTGTTTCAAGTCTAGATTTTGATTCCATTTGGCCAAAAGTCCTAACATATGCCTATTTGTTTGAGACTAGATTTTGACTCTATGTTTAGATAAAAGACCTAGTAACTCAACTTTTCCCTTTCCTAGTTTAGACCTTGTTTAGAACACTTTGACCTAGACCTTTGACATGCTGATTTTTATTCAGACGCTTGACCTTTTATGCATATTACATTTGACATTAGACATTTAATGTTAGACTATTTTATGCTAGGTCTTATCACAAACCATTTTGGAGATACAACTCCATTTTCAAACCATGTTGAATATATAGCCCTTCTTTTTACTAAGTTAGACCAAGTTTGAACCATTTTTCATTTAGATTTTTTTTTTTGGAGTTTGTATTACTCTAAGCCTTTTTGTTTTGAGATCTTTCATCATTTATGTGTATATGTCTAGCTACACCTATGGTGGAGTCATGTATAATCCAACTTATGATAGAATGACTACACAAAATGACTTTTATGGATTTATTCAAGACCCTAATGATGATAATATGGTTTGTGAGATAGATGTCTATCCAACTCATAATAATCATTCATGGGAACAAAGTCATGAACTAGCTCAGGATCCAACATGAGACCTAGATTGGTATGAAGAGGCTTGTGAGGAGGACTTTGAAGACCCAACTATAGATAATGTTTTTTGGGATACAGATCCATACCCTATTTAAAATAATCCTTACATGGAACATAGTCAAGAATCAACTTATGATCCAACTCACAATAGGGATGACATGGTTTATCAGGAAAACTTGGATGCTTTGGCTTATGAAATTAATTAGGCTCCACCGCATTGTACAATTTCTATTCCAAAACCACAATTTCACATCATTTACATACCAATAATTCATCCTTTAGTTTGTGTGAGAAATCAAGTTCTATACTTCCAAACCATTTCTATACCAGGACCTCATCCTTTCACTTATGCAAGTAATCAAGCTCCACAATGCCCCTTCATCATTCTAAGACATAGTCCTTTAGCTTGTGTGGGCAATCAAGCCACACAACACCTTATTATTACCATGTTAGGACTTTTTCCTTTGGCTCATGTGAGCAATCATGCTCCCCAATGCCCTAACATTATCAAACCACAAGCCATTCCTCATCCAAAACTAATCCCATCCAAACCTCAACTGATCCAATCCTTTAAAGATCAATTTGTGTTCAAAACTAGTATTTTTCAGCTCATTTAAAACCAAAACCAAGACAACCAACCAATCCAAGATGTTTTTGTTGAACCAACCACTTATGATAAGTCAACCTATGATGAATCACCTATTAATCATATACTAGTTATCGAGGAGTCTCACACTGATGAACTAGTCTTTATCAAGTCACTTCTTAATGATTATAAAATCCTTTAAAAAAATCATTACCTTGAACATGTGCCTATTTTTCAAGAGCCTCCTATTAACAAACTAGTCTTTGAAGAGTTGTCTCTTGACCTATTGCCCATCTTATAGGAGTCCCACTTTGACAAACTAAATTTTTTTAAGCCCATTATGCCATCACAGGTTGTTACTTATCCAAAACCAAATATTCAACAAGACATCATTGTAATAGAGTATCCATCAAATAAATAATTATATTTAGAGTCATGTTTTATTCTTAAATTGACATTGGATTTACCATCAAAATCTGAATCAACATTAGTCTCAACATCGGATTTAGAGTCCCTTGAGTTAGAATAAGATTCAAAAGAAGAATATGTTTATGGCTATTAAACCATTGGTTATGCATGCCATGCAGATCAATTTGAATACATTTTTGATCCTTCTATAGTTTTTTAGGATGATTAATTCAACTTTGACATAAGTTGTCCTAGTATCTTCTATGAAGATTTTGCATCCTCTCCCCATTCCATTATCATTCCACAAGACATTACCATCAACCAAAATAGCCATATTATTGACATTCCATCTGCTAAAAGTGTCGATTGGGATCAATACAATCACACTTTATTAAAATACATCTATGGTGACATAGTAGTTGATGAAGAGTAAGGAGGCCATTACCACATTCATATAACAGAAGAACAGTCTCATAGTGAAACTTTTTAGAAGTGGTATGGGATAATCAAAGTTAGAACTTAGCATATTCTAGTGAAACTTTTTTGGAAGCACTAAAAGACAATAAAAGTTAAAAGTCAACATTCCTTAATGAAACCTTCTTGAAGTTTCTATGGAAAAATTAAGAAAACTTCATTAGTGAAAACCTCTTTGAGGAACCAATAGATGAGCACAAAAATTCTTCACTACTTGATGAAGATCAAATGAAAATAGCTTCAAATATATAGCCTAATCAGATGGTAGCTACTCTCAAGATAAAATAACATAAAAATATGGTGGTCTTATTGAGAGAACAAGTCTTCAGCCCTACCACAACCAAAATTATTTTGAATCCAACATCAACAACATTACGTGTCACTAAAAGTCCTGATCTTCATTTATTTCCCCACCATTATACATTCTATTATCATCTACCATTCCATTTCATAATAAAACCTACCATATATTATTTATCATTGTTTACCATACATGGCCACACTTTCTTTTGTAGAGGCTACAAAGATACCTTGTCTTGATGCTTGAAGGAATTAGAATCAATGACCTATGAAGATCACAAAATCATTCTTGATAACCAAATCTATAGCCAATTATTAATATAAAAACTAATCAAATGATGTGTGGGACATAAATTAACATTATAAAGTATCCTATTTATATCATTTACTAGTTAGGACATGCATCTCCCCATCAATAGGAACAATAAAATCAAAAACCACACCCAAGCCAAAAATATGTATCATGCCATGTCATTACCATTGTTACATATCCTTTTGGTATTATCACATATCCTAGATAATTACCTTCTCACTTGGGGGTAAGCCTCTTACCATTTTATCCAATTTATCAAACCATCATTATCCTTAGCAATACTGTGCCATCTAACCATTCCATTCCTATCTAAACCAAAGCTAATTTTTAGTCATCCTACCCAATCCTATTTTGATCTTGGATACTTTGGTTCTTATTACACTTTTTGTGAGGGGATTTATATCAAGTTTAAACTCTTATCAAACTCATGTTTACAATGATAGTATATGAAATTAGTGTTATAGTTGATCTGGCAAGATATCTTTCATCTTATCAAGTTTGTTTATATGAGCTTGATTATAACCACTTATGGGCAAATCAATGTCTCACCAATTTTGCTACTAATTATAACCACCTATGGGAAAATTATTATCATTAACTTATTCTATCATATCTCATTTATAACCACCTATGGGAAAACTAGTGGTAACACTTGCTTATCATGCATTGCTGCATCACCTTGCCATTACTATTTTCATTTGACTAGTATTTTCTAGATTTGAAAACTTGTTGGGACCTAGTTGGTTTTTCCATACCTTTTATGTGGATGGAATTAATATGAATTGAGGTCATTTTAGGACTATGTGGGTCATGCTCAATTCATATTGGGGTCACCTCAGTCCCCCTTTCTATATGCTCTCAGCATTTCACAAACAACCTAAGCCAAACACTCTCACCATTTTGTGAGTAGGTATCTTGTCATTCTCTAATGACTTAAGATACCTCAAAATGTGAAAAAAATTCATAATATTTCAAAATCCAAAAATATTTGTCCTATCTAATCCTAGTCAGTTATCATTGATCCACCATACTAGGGCATTATCATTATTAGGATACTTTCTTTTGCTTTTATTCTTTGGATTTCTATTTGTTTGTTTATTTTAGGTTGTTTTTTTGTTTGTTTGTTTATTTTATTGCCTATTTATTTTCTTTTAGCACTATTTCCTTGACTCAGTCTATATGCATTCATGGGTGATTCCTCAAGCACATTATTCTTAAGTCTATCCATATTCATATGTCAATATTATCATCATGGTTTTTATCATTGGTGTATTGTTTTCAAGTGTTTATTAGATTAGGGTTCACTCATTATGCATATTTTGGGATAGTCATCATGGTGTTCTATCATGAATCCTACCATCACATGCTACAACAAAAATTAACTTTAGGAAGGTCTACAATCAATGGAGTCATAAAAGTTTCTCCTTTGCACCTTGGAAAATCCTCCCATCCCACCCTTGATTAAATCAACCCATTGACTATTTTAGTTGTATCATTGCTAATCAAGATTATCATCTCTTCATTAGTAGGTAAAACTAAATCATTCAAACTGATCAATATTATTCATCTATTTCATCAATTTTCACATGCTCATCTTTAATCTATATTTTAGGTTATATCCTTGGGTTATGATTTCTAATCCACCCTAACTGACGCACAATCATCTTTAGCTAATCTAGGTCCTCTTAATGATTATAACTGCATATGGACAAATCATTATTTTGACTTTTATTCCTGATTATAACTACTTTTGGGAAAATTTGTGTCTTTTTTACATCAATCCATGCAAGTATTTTCTCATTTGGATTAATCTCAACCATGGGTTAATTCCACCTTTCTTATTGTTTCTTTTCAAGGGACCATCTATCAACAAATGTGATGGCCACTCCCTCGAGGGGACATCATCCTAGGCTTCCCAAACACCATTTGGAGTTTTGTTCTTTAACCATCATCTTCTTTTTGGCATACATGCCTTTTCTCATTATTTGAGAAGATATTGCTTTGCCTATGATTTGCAAAATCTTCTGAAATAGGTGTAAACTATAGACACCTAACTCTAGCCACCAATAACCTCTAACCACACTTTTGACTAATTTCCACTAAAATGTACAATTTGGTTTAAAAACACTAAAACATGTTAAATGATGTCAAACTGACATATTCAATTGCTGATTTTGGCTAGAGTATCATTAAATGGGGCAATGTAAATTATGGGCTAGCTAACTTTGATTAGATCATTCTGAGTCAAAATGACAATTTTGCACCTAGGTGCTCTTGATTTCTCTTTTCTATCAAATATATTACATGAGACATGTTCCTTTGTTATTTATTTTTGGTAACATCTTAAATGGGATAACAAATCTAATGCATCTGACATTAACTTCCAATTCCAATCCAGTCAAATTTTGGACTAATAACAAGGCATTTTGATCAATTTAAGTAATTTGTGCACAAAATGTTTAATCATGCTTAAGAGATAATTAACCAAATTAGAGCCTAATTAAGAATTCCATGGAAAAAATTTGAATGCTTATTTCCAAAAATGAATATTGAATAACTACGTCATCAAGTGACCTCATTTCTTGGGAAGACATCTATAGAACATAAATGCCATAAATATCAAGATTATGGGTCTCCCATGCCTCATAATGACCCTCCATGCATCTCCAATTCCCTTTTTCCAATGTCATGATGAGGATAATTATATATTTAATTCCTAAAATTGAATTAATTCTCAACCACACATCTTCATCGCAAGATGGATGGTTCAGGTAGATTTTGAGCAATATCAAAAATCTAAAAATAAGAGGCCTTGCCTATTGAATCTAAGCTAAATTTATGCAAAGTTACAATGTTAAATTGATTCCAAGAAATCTCACATGCTAAAGTTATGATTCCAAAATATATAGCCAAGCCAAGCCAAATCCATAAGGTTCCAAGGAGAGGAGGAGATAGCCAAGCCTCCTTTGATGAAGACTTCATGAGCACAAGCTGAGTAAGCCACTACAACAAGCATTTGGAGCATGGAAGGAAGGTGAAGGATTCTTGTTTTTCTTTACTTTTTAGATGTGCTTTTCATTTTTTTTGTTATTAAGATCACCCTAGTAACTAAGCTTAGATATTTATGCTAATTAGTGTGTTTTTATTAATTTATTTGCATTTTTGGATCAACACAATACTAATCACCTCTCTTGAGTAAAATTCCTAGTTCACAATCATCATCTCAGCTATCACTATCATCCAATGAGTCACTATATTTTCTTATATACAATATTTTCTTATTTTTAAAGAATTTCCTCCTTTTGGAATAGTGGAGATTAATCCTTTTTCCATCCTCTTCTTGCTCAAAGTTATCCTTTTTCTCATAAGGGCATTTAGTATAAAAATGTCCTACTTTACCACAATTAAAACATTTAAAGGGTATCTTACCTTTGTACTTTATAGATCCTCTTTTCAATATTCTAATAAAGTTGACTTTTTCTTCATCAGTCTCCTCAAATCTAGATGTAGATGCTTTTGCTTTTGCATTCTTGGATGCTTTGAATGCAACTTTTATTTTGGAAGTATCTACTTCTCCCATTCTCATCTCATAGGAAATGAAGGTTAGATACAACTAATCTAATTTTAACTTATCTATATCTTTTTCTTTCTCTATTGTAGATATTTTAGAGTCATATCTTGATGGCAATTATTGATTCTTTCATCTCTTCTCTAAGGCCTCTAATTGCATTGATAATTTCATCTACCCTAAGAAGGTAATTTATAATCTTCTCTTCTTTAGTCATTTTAAGACTCTCAAATATTCCTCTATATATTTGCAGCTTGGCCTACTTTAGCTTATCATCACCTTCATAGATGTTCTTCAACTTCTTCAGATATTTTGTGCATTTTAACAATGCATCACTTTAACAAACTTTGATTTGGACAATCCATAGAGAATAACATTTTTTACCTTGGCATTTCTCTCATATGCCTTATTTGAAGCCTAATCATTAGGAGTTATAATAGGGGATGTATATCCATTTAACACAAACATCCATACATCAAATATTAATGAAGATAGATATGCTTCCATTCTTATGCTCTAGAATGCATAGTTTGATCCATCAAATAAAGGTGCTTTATTTGATGAATATCCTTCTTGACTAGCCATTGTTTTCACTATTCCAAGATCTACCTAATTTGATTAAGGTTTTTGAAAGGAACCCTAGGATTTGATACCAATTATTGAAACACAATTAGATATTGAGAGAGGGGGTGAATAAGTATATGAATTAAAATTGGCCCTTTAATACCTTTTATAATAGATTAAAGATCTATGTGGATCAAATAAAATATACAGAGATCATAGAAACACAAATACACATGACACAAGATTTATACCTGGGAAAACCAAAGAGAAAAACCATGGTGAGAATAATTATTAGATGTTATTATTCTAATTCAGCCTCACAATTCAAATCCTCAGTGGAAAACCTCACTAGTTACAATGTTTAAGGACACCCATCCTGAGGAGACACCAATCCCCTAGTTTAAAAGCACCAACTCTAAGGAAGCACCCACTCCCTAGTCTAAGCACCCACTCAACTTATTTGATGGCACAAACCTATCATACTTTTATATGGAGCTATAACTTGAATTTAAAAATTAGATTCATACATGAATCCATATCTCTATTCTTTGTTACATGTCTAATCTACAAATGATCATACTCTACACAATCTCTTTATGTCTTTCTTCCTCTCTACTCCTCTCTATATCTCTCATCCTATGTCAAGATATCTCTTTATTAACATTACCAACCATTATTCACTTCTCTACCCCCTCTAGTTTTGTGTCTTTATATTTTTCTATTTGACACACTTTATTGGCTTTTGCTCTCTGCCTCTATCTATATTCAATTTAGATCAATAGTAAAAATAATGGTTCCAAGCACATTTTCCTTTGTCTTAGATATAACATTTATAAATAAATGATTTAGGGTTCTATATCTTCTATGTTTTCACACTCTGACTACAACACATCAAGAAAATTCTAGACTCTAGTTCATTATGACTTGGAATGTAAGTTTCCTGCATCTGAATTCCATGCATCACATCACAATTGCAAGTCTCTTTATTATATTTAGCATATATTAGACTCAAGTTTTTATTCATAGGTTCTTTAATGTATATTTTATTGGTTGGATTCATCAATCTAGTTATTTATGTCAAGATATAGAGCTTATACACAATTTATTATATGTTCCTACAAATAACCATTTGTCTAAACATGAATTTAAATGTTGGTTGTTGATCTTGCCTTTGGTGCCCTGATCTAATGGTCCATACTCAAATGACTCAACTTTAAAATACATCTATTCAATCACCCTAATCTAAACTTATATGTGTCATTATATCTCTAAAGATGCATGTTATTTATGTCTATCAAGACATTAAACATTGATATATTTATCCCATCTTGCTACTCTGTTAATCTTCTCAAACCTATTTGATCTTTAACTTGCCACTATGTCGATAAACATTGATCACTTTATTCTATCTATTTCATATCACTCTATTAGATATTTCTCATTAGATCTTTCTCATCCAATCTTCCACATTTCATTGTATCTTCAAAGATGCACAATCTTTACTTTTATCTAGTTGTTAAAATTTGATCACTTTATAACATTTAGGTCTATTTGCTTCATTAGATCTCATTTACATAATCCCCTATGCACTATCATATCTTCTAACAAGTTTTATATTTATATTTAATAGTCTCATTCTCATTTGTCCTCTATCTAATAGAATCATGTGTTTGAGACAATTGGCATTAGTGTATTCACTCAGAGGGACCTTTGACACTTTAACTTCATTATGCTCCATTAGATCTCCAATGTCTAATTAAGTGAGATCCATTGATTAAGATGGGACATATATTAATTCTTAGACTTAGGAAAATATAAAGTCCTTTTATCATTACTTGGAGTTGGTAATTGCTAGGTCAAGGGGTTGGTTTCACAATAATGAAAAAGGTTAAGTTATAACTTAAGATACTAGGTCTAGGATATAGCTAGTCACCATCAAAATATAAAGTTATTATTGATGTCATGACTTAAACCCTTAGGTTTTTACTGAGAAACTCTATCTAGCATGAGAGTAAAGATAATTAAATTTTGATTTCATTCCTTCTCCTTTGAGCATGCAGACCACATATTCAAGATGCTCATGAAAAACCCATAACATATCTACTACCTATTTCTTTTGTAAATGTCCATAGATGAACTTTGTAAAAGCATGAAAACTTTGCATGACCTTGTGCATAGTTTGTCAAAGTATGGAGACCATTTCAATATGTGTGGAAGGCTAACTTTGCACCTGCATAACTCTTATCACACTTAGTTGGATGACCTATAAATTAGTGCATATGATCCTCTTATATAGGGGATTTCATCCATATATCCAATTACTCCTGGAGCCTTCATAGGTGTAAGATATGTCTTCATAAAAATACATTTGAGCTTTTTCTTGCATATTAAAAATTTAACTATATTAGAAAATACTATCAAAATGCCTTGGATCCCTACTTTTCTCAAGTATATCTTTTGTCACACTAAAAATTAATAGACCCATGTGATCATTTTATCCTAACCTTTACATGTGTGTAAATACTAACCTAATCAATATTCTTACTTGGATTTATTTATCCCTTTTTGAAAATTTTACCAAGTATAGAAACTTAGTGGATTTTATCTAGGTAAACAAATTTTCATGCCCATATTTTGAATTTTGCTTCATCACATGTCTTCAAATCTATTGCATAACTACTAGGGACTAATGTGATAAAAACCATGTGTCCAGCTCCCCCATACTCATTAATACATGGTGATGGTTATTTCATCAAAATGCCTTCTCATCTTTTCTATCATAGAGCCAAAATGTCTAGATGATCAATGTGAAGAACCGAATGAATTCCAATCATGCACATAAGTACTCCAATCATCCTTGACCTATGATAGGGTCCTTTGCATAGCCTCTAATCACCATATAAAATCCTTAACATCAATTACATTCTCATAATGTCCCTTTTGACATCAATGACAATCATATTTCTATCACTTAGGTGGAGTATTATCAACAAGATCCTTGTGGTGGAATGCACATAAAAGAGGAAGTGGTGAGAGTTATATGTAGCATAATGAATGAGGAGTATGTTCAACTATGTAGAGGCTATGCATAGATCATTTACCCTTTATTGAAGAACAATGGTATCCATTGTGTTGTACATAATTTGGGGAACTACACTTGAATTTGTTGTAAGGTGTACCTCTTAGCTTGATCAACATATTTCCTAACCTTAACCACTCTAAAAAAATTTATGTGTTCCATGGCAGGTGTGTTTATTTGTCACTTCAATGATCTAATCTTTCTCTAAAGGGAACAAGTGTTTAGGATCCAAATTAGAAGTATGTTATTTCATTATTGTCTCAAGAAGTAGTGGAGTGTAAGGATTTCTAATATCCACATTAAATATTGGGTGAATGCCCAAGTAATGAGGTAGATCAAGAATAAAGGTGTTCCACCAGCTATGTATAGAATGGTTTAAGGACCATAGCATAAAGGCTTGATATTATAGTGTGGACCTTTGAATCACTCTTAAATTTATAGCCAAACTTTATCACCAACTCTAAATATATGAGGTGTGTTGTGTGCATCATGGTGTTCCTTGTATATAACTTGAGTACGAGAGAGAATCTGATGAGCCTTCTAGTAAATAGATAGGATGTGGTGCATAAACTTCTCATCTTTCTTTATTTCTTGTTCTTGTGCATGTGAATTAGTGCCTAATGCTGTATGGTAGGATATCTCTAGGCATGCCAAAGTTTGAAACCTGAGACATTTCTATAATGGACTATGACTAGTAGAGATATTTAGAGCCCTATTATAGGTGTGCTTAATATAAAAGATATTAGCATCCCAAGTGTGAGCATGTGTATGATTTTACATTTGTATAATATGAAAATGTGTATGATTTACCACTTAAATTTTTACATCTATCTGAGGATGAAAATTCATTGACCTATCCAAATATATACCCTTCAAATCAAATAATTCTTACTAAAAATGAATCATAAAATCTAGATCATAGTCATATATGACGGATGTTGGTAGCCCAAAATGAACCCAAACATAGTTGAAGAATATTTGTATATTTATAGATACACCAATGTCTTTATTACATCTAACCATGATATCCATCTTGGAAAATTGATCCACTATAATTAAAACAACATCATTCTATCATCTCATTGTAGGTATCCTAGTCATGAAATTGATGTTGATAGATTCCCATGGTCTAGATAGAACTAGTAGAGGTGTGTAAACTCCTAGCTTTCTATTCATGGTCTTGGTGATGTAACAAGGAATGTATATTCACATGTATATATAATATAATTGTGACTACAATGTGTGTATAGTCTTTGTCATGTTGAAGTGTCCATAAGTCTTGGCATAGTGTGCCTCCTAGTTGAGTAATTGATGAGGTGCATCAAAAGGAATGCAGAGATGTCTAAGATTATAGAGAATTTGGTTAGATAATTATAACTCTAAAACTTATTTACCCTATGCAAGTCTAGTACAAGCTATTATGAAGTCCTTATTAATTGAGTAGAGGGGTACCTAGTTTGCAAAGTTGTGTTCATGCATGTCAATCAACATGATGAGCACAAAAATAGTAGTAAACTAAGGAAATATATGGCCTTATTGTCCTTCCCTTTCTTCTACTTGATCAAAATATGGAACTATTTTAGTTAATTCATCCATTTCATATGGCACATATTTTTTAGCTTGTTTTATGACTACAAGAACTAAAGTGGTTTATGGTTCGAATGAACAACTATCTCCTTCCTAAGAATGTAGTGTCACCATTTCTTGATTACTTGCACAATAGAATATAGTTACTTATCATAGGTTTATTAAATTTATGCCATGTCATTTAACATATTTGATTGGTATGCAACCAGATGTCCATGCTACATAAGCACTATATGAAGTGCATAATCAAATGCATCAATGTGAATTTTGAAGGTCTGTGTAGTGTCAAGCATTATGAGAACAAATTATATAAAGAGACATTACTTGAGCATATCAAAAGTGTGATGTTGCATATAATTCCAATCAAAATTGTCTATTACACATGTTATCTGGGTGAGATCCCAAGAGATGTGTGAGAAAATAAGGATGAACTTGTAGTACAATTTGGCAAGTCCCAAAAAACTCCTTAATCCTATGATATTACATAGATTAGGAAAATCTTGGATCACTTTGATCTTATCTAATGTTTTTATTATCAATGATGTATCTTAAGTATTGGATCTACGTTGTCCCAAAGGTACACTTCACTAAGTTTGATTACAACTTATATTGGTGTAAAGTGCTTAGGATGTGAAAGATTTGTTACATATTCTCCTCCCAAGTCTTGTTGAAGATGAGGATGTCATCCAAGTAGATGATGATGAAAGAGTTTAGGAAGATATTGATTAGATAATATTTCAAATGTATGATTGTGGTTGGTGTATTGGTGAGGCAAAAGGGATAACCAACCATTCATACAATCCTTTTCATGTCTTGAAAGTTGTCTTCTAGAAATATTAAGGATGAATTGGAACTTTATGGGAACCTAACTTCATATCGATCTTGGTAAATTATTCACCTTAGAACTGGTCTAGAAGGTCTTTAGTGCATGGTAGTGGGTACTAATTCTTTACTATGATTTTGTTGAGTGTGTGATAGTCTATACAAAGTCACAATAATGCATCCTTCTTGGGTGTGGGGACTATCAAACTTTTTCAAGGTGAAGATCTTGGCCTAATATTTCCCCATTAAGTAATCTTTTATCTAGTGTCAAATTCAACATTATCCCAAACTAATATATGATATAGGGGGATATTTGAAATAGGGGATCTAAGGACTAAATCAATATGGTGTTTTATATCATAATGTGTTAAAAGGCCTTTATGCTCCATAAATACTTCACTTTACTACTCTATTAAATTTTTGATTTATTAATACTATGATGACATGAAAGTATTTTTGGGTTTATATTGTTAATATATCTTTGACACTAAATTATGGCTTAATGATCTAGCATACTAGCCCTTTCACATAATATTATGGTCTTATTCACTCACCCAAAGTGTGTATCTAGAGAATGGTTATCATAGGTTTTATTGCACAGTAATATTAAATTAGTCATATTCTTCCTTTTATTATGTAATTAAATAGGTAAGATATAAAATCATAGATAAACTAATTTTATTATAGGATTACTAAGCTTGGCTACCATGACTATGTAGACTAATGCCATTTTAGTTTAGAGTTAGTTACTTATAAAATGAAAATAATTGAGTAGATTTCATATTAAGCCCCAATCTATAAATTTCTAAACTCAACCTAACATACATATAAAACTCATCCATTCCACTGAACACAAACACAAAAATGTTTATAAATCCAAAACTATTATATTAATCACAAGAAAGTACTTATCATGAAAAATTCCATCATCCCAATCCTTTATAATAGGGGTATTTATACTTGTTTATCCCTGACCAAGTATTTAAAATATTAATGATCAGAGTAAATGACCAATGAAATCTCAAAAGATTGAGAGTTTTGGAACTCTATCGACTAACTTCTCCTAATGACCTAGGCCTTTGGTCCCCCTATATACTCATGCTATGTTGGATGCTTTTTGCCATGTGTTTCTCTCCTTATGGGTCGATGAAAAATTTTGATGGATAAGGTCTGGGTGGCACTTATGAATTGATCCTTAACCACTCTCACTTCCTATGTGCTCCTTAAGTCTTCTACTATCATTTTGAGTCTTATACTCTCAGGTTCCTCATGAATAATTCTCCTTTGAATGGGTCCTCTCGCATTGGTGCTTCCATGCCTTAGTGATTTTTTACCTATATTTTTCAAGCCATGGTGATTTTTCACCATTGTCTTCCACTCTAAGATCCTTCTACATCATGTTAGTTCTACACCAAAATGTCAAAACACTTAGCCAAAATTTAGGGCCAACACTAACCCACACTATGCTCTTAGTCCATTCTGGACTAAGTCTCACTAGTGGCCTCTACCCAAAATTTAGGCCCTAACTACTTGATATGTTTCTTTACATTGTCCCAATGTGATAATGTGTTGATTAGCTTATAGTTATTACCTATATTGACTCCTTAGAATTCTCTATTTCTTTGGATTGGATAGATATCTTATTGGCCTTCTTAACCAATTTATCCAAGGAAGTGGTAGCATCCTTCTAAATATATTCAAGTGTTGAGACTTCTTTAACAACCTATCCTCAAAGGGCTGTAAAATTGGCATTTGATTGTTGATGATGTACATTTATAATTTCTTCCATCATCTATACATCCTTAAATGCTTTGGTTCACTTGGCATGATCCCTTATTAAAAGTATACCATCAGCCATATACTACCTTTAGGCTTCTTCTACTTGGAGTCAAGCCTCCAAGATCTTATTAGGGTGGTCATCCATGCAAAAATTCCATTTAAAATGGCGATGAGTTCCCCAAATATCTATATGGAATGATTTCATACTTTAACTACCTCAATAAATTGATTCTCTCGATTCAGTCACTTACCTTTCAATGTGAGTTATTCCTTACAATGATTCAACAAGATGTTCACCAAGGTTTCCAATTTACCTATGGCATCCCCATGGAGAGGAATGTCATCTACTAGTATTGGCTCCTATTCAAAAATTATCTTACAAAAATTTAATTTTATAACTTTCACCTCTATGGTCTCTTTGACATGTTACTTGAGAGCAAGCACTACCTCGATGAGCTCATGTTTGGAAATAACTTCCTTATTATACATACCCACCATTTGGGTTTGTTTATTTTATACACAATGCACATCATAATATAACAAAATGTTTTGATGTGTAACCTCTAAGCACATCTTCAAAAAAATTATGATTGTTTGTAAAGGGGTGATCTTAGGGGATCTACCCATATGGTTTTGGCAATGTAGAAGCATCAGGTCCTAAAGAGAGATTGTCTTATGGAAACTCAAAGGCATGCTCCTCATTATACATTTCCAATAAAAAGGACACTTTATTATTTATTTTTAGATCCATGTCATGGGGAGGAAAGTATGGCCATAGATAAAGCATCTTATTTGGGATTCCCACTTGATAATGGTCATGTAGATTAGTAGGGGAATTAATGTCAAGCTCTTCTATAAACCTAGTCAGTTCCTTTCCTTTATTTGGGTTACATTACAAGACCTCAACCTCTATTTTAGTAGCCATGGAAGTGTTGTTATGGAAAATTTACTCATTTCTTCTTCCTCACCATCCCTCTCTTCACCATAAAGTTTCTCAACATCAAGTGGTGAGTCATCAGAGGTGAGTCATCAAAGGTGGCCTCCTCCTCCCACACTAGGGAGGGTGTCTTCTCATAATCAAATTATGATGCTACCATATAGACTATAAGGAATTTCTATTTGGGTGATTTCTCTATAACCCACTGATGTGCATCTCTTGATGAAGAAAAAATTAGAGGAGATAGATGCAGAGATGTTTTAGGGGGTGAAAGAAGAATTGGATAGATGTGGAGAGGGACTTGTGGTGGTGAAGATTTGGGTGAAGAAGGTTGACGAGGAGAACGGTGTGGTAGACAAGGGCATGGTGGGGAAGGGAAATGTAGATAAGGGCATGGTGGATATGGTCAAGGAGGTGAGAGGCTTGGTTATGGGGCCTAGATAGTCTTCTACCAATTTTGTGATGCCTACTAACCACTTGTGTTGGCATCATGCTCATACCACTTCTTATTCTTTAATGGAGGCACTTATGGGAGCTTTTATTTAGGTTATCTACCCTTTATATCCTTTTTGGGTTGTAACATATATAAAATTTTGTGTACTTGTTCTCCCACCATTATTTTTTTAACCTCTATATCCATTAGGTCAATCTCCTTTTTCTCTCTATATGCCTTCTTACCTTGATAAACATATAATTTTTAGAGAGTAAAAATATCTAAATTGATCTTATTAGCTTCCAAGGCAATGGGATATGCATCATATATCTGTTTCATGAAGTTGATGAAGTACCACAATAAGAAGGCATATAGTAATTTTAGCCATGTAGAAATCTCTTCAAAAGGGATCATCCTAATGTGCACAAGAGAGAAGTGTTACTTCATTGCAAACTATGCTTGATCAATAGCCAAGGGGGGAAACTAATTCAAGATGATCCATTCATTTTCAAATTCCTCATTCATGCCATTGAACCAATACTTAATTTTTATTTTATAGGAGGGGGTGATTTTCCCTAGGCATGTGAATACCATGTATCACTCGATAGGGGACTTGTTCTGGGTTGGGTATGCCCACTTCAATATTCCTAGAGGTATAGTTTGGTACACTAATCTCATCAAAAACCATCAAAAGAATAAATACACCCATGGGAACCTATGGCAAGGTATTCAATGGGTCTTTTTTACATCCTCAATAATTTGACAACTAAAATACATAGCCCAATTATATTTTAAGCCCTAAGTAACTTGGTAGGTCATGTTGAGGTGTACCATATCAACCTCCTTCAAATGATTAATCCCACTAATCTTAATCATGATGGTTTATGCCACAACCCATAGGGTGGGATATTATTGTTCTTTACATGCATGGCATGAACCTATTTTTTGTACATCAGTGTTTTGGTGGTCTTTTAGACCTCTTAGATGTCTACCAAGTCATTAACCACATCCAAACCTAAGAACTATAGTCCCCATACCTAAATTATTATTTTGAGCATGATATTCATACTATGCCTAAAAAAATAGATATAGTCCTTATGGACATGTGAAATAAGGAACTTTATTACCTCCATGGGTTTTCCAAAGTAAGTCAAGTTGAAAAGATGGAATAACCCTATAGCGTCTAACACATTTAATATTTTCAGATCATACACCAACTAGTTCTTAGTGTTTTATAGATCAAATCTATATTCATTCTATAATTTAACCTCATTCCCAAATTGATGATGGTTGTAGTAAAATATCGTGAAAGAAGGCACCTTGGAGACCTAGTTCTTTGCATGCAATATCAACTCAAGATACTACATTTCCTAAATCATTAGAGGTGGGGGTAGAGATGATTGAGTCTTCTTGGAATATTGTGCCATACTTGATTCTTCCCTTTGTACATGCTGAGCTTGTTTTTATGGTGTCTCTTCTCTGATGAAGATTGTCTCTCCTTCAAGTACCTCCTCTTCCTCTGGTATCCCAAGTAATGGGTCAGTTCTTAGGCCCTTTTTCTTAGGCGACATCACCCTTCAAAAATTTTGAAGGTTGACATGTGGCCATCCAACTTTTCTAAATAAATACATGATTGTGATCAAAGAATTTAGCTTTTTGAGCTTTAGCTACCTCTAATGGTAGACTTATACAACTTGTAACCTGTAAACTTTCCCTATCATGGACATTTTTTAGAGTTACCCTATGTTTCACTAGCATGGATTGATGCTCACCTCAATACCTATCTAAACTAATGATTTTTCATATTCTAGCTCTAGATTTGATCTTTCTCTCTTTGTTTTTGGCTATGGTATTCTCTTCATTCTCAGATCTTCAACTTTTTTAATTTGAAATAAATGTAAAGGTAAAGCATAAAAATAATTTAATTTGTTTATTTATAGGCTCAATGAGGGGTTATCCATAATTACTATCTATTTCACTTCACCCATCACTTCTTGTCAGTAATGTAGTTTTAAATGGTTGTTGTCCTTTGATCATCACATCTAGAAATCAATACATTTAATGGTATTATCACACCACATCATTGGCACAATTATCATCATTAGTATTTTTTTTTGAATTAATGGTGCATCTCATCTCGTACCTTCCTTTGAAGTGAAGTATAGTTATGTCTTTCAAAATTCAAACTAATGGTGGGAACTCCCTATCCATAAGATATATAGTTTACATGCCTTAAATGTCTTGAACACTTTAATTACTTGTGTTCCCTAAAAACCTTACATGATTAGGTACTTTGTGTACCTAGGTAGCTCACTTGCTTATCTTTTAATCATGAATTTAGATCTCTTTCCCCACAATAAGATAAATACAAACTTTAAATATAATTACATTAATGAAATGTTATACACAAAAAAGGAAGTGATTTTATTTAAAAACCAAAAATCCTAAACTAATGGCATAAGCCTTATTATTTTACAAAAAATTTAACTACTCAAAAGTGAAATATGATTGGAGCTAGCTTTCATTATAATGCCCAAGAAGGAAATGGCCATCTAGCCTTTATAACAAAAAAGCTTTAATATGTCAAATGCTATGAATGATAAAAGGACCATCCTAGTGAATCCTAAGTTTTCTATAATGGTTAATGAACTTGGAGTTGTATATCAAGACCTTCATTCTTGGAGAAAAGGTTTTGTGTTTTATGTGGCAGTCATGCCATGATTTCTATTTTTGCTTTTCCACATCTTAAATCTAATGAGTGAGGAAATAGGATTCATCAAGATATAACAAAGCATTTATGTGTTCTTTGAATATGACTCCTCATCCATTTGTCTTACATGCATAATGAAAAGAGACATCACTATAAATTCAACTAAGACAACCTCTTTTCCATATATTAAATTAAATGGGGTTCTTTTATTTAAGCACCTATAAGTGGTTCGATAAGCCCACAGTACCATAAATACTCCATCATCCCAATAAGTTTGGCCAATATTACAAATATTTATGAGATTTATGCCTAGGATATTATTGAGATCCTTAGTAGTGCCATTGGCTTGAGGGTGGTACATCATATTTTGTGGTGTGCAATCATGAACTCATTCAATAAGACATGACTTGTTTCATTCAATAAAAGGGTACCTCGATCACTAGTCAAACCTAATGAGCATCTAAATTGAGTTATGATATGATCCCAAATGAAACACACAATAGTGGTATTATTACAATCTTTTGTAGGTGTAGATTCAACCCAACATGTGAGATAGTTGCTATGATCATATACTGAGAATCTGTTCATCATCTAGATAGAGTGATGGTGCCAACAACATTAATGGCTTATTTCTCAAATGGTTCTTGAGATATAATTAGATATAGAGGCATGGAATATAATAATTTTGGTTTTATTATGCATTGACATATGTCATAGTGTCTAATATATGCCTTAGAATCTTGAAAAAGAGTAGACCACCATAATCCAGTCAATATGACTTTACATGTGATAACCTCTCTAGCATAGTGTCCTCCAACAATACCTTCATAAAATTCTTTAAGTAGATTAGAATGCTTATGTTTCATAACATATCATCAAGTAACCTCATCATGAACAAGATTATAAATATACCATTATATGAGTTGAAAAGGTGCAACATGGACCATCAGTTGTTTCATGGCCCGAGGAGTGAGATAATCAGGCACTGAGCTAGTGGTCAGAAAGGTGGTAATATCTTCTAACTCATAAGGTACATGAGTAACATAGAATATTTGAAAATCATATAAGCTATCTTTAATGGCACATAGTTGTTCTCCAAACTTAATTTAGGATAGGTGGTCAAGTCCATAATTGGCTTTCCTAGGTTTTAACATCATGGAGAATTGAAATTCTTGGAATAACACTATCTAGCATCACATTTATCAATGTACCACATGTTTATTGATGAGGTATTTTAAGGCCTCATGATATATATAGAAGACAAAATGAGTGGCTAATAAGTGATATCAAAACTTTTATAGAGCATAGACCATCGATAATACTTCATGCTCCATAGTGGTGTAATTCCTCTTAGCTAGAGTGAGTTTTTTAGTATAAAAGTAGATTAGATGATCCAAGTGACCTTTACCTAGTTTTTTAAGGATTGAACCAACTACCATTACAAATTCATCAACATGGACATGGAATGGTTTTGTCCAATCAATAAAATAGAGGATATGAGTAGTGACTAGTTTTTCCTTTAATGTCTCAAAAAATTATTTATAGAAGTAAGTCCATATGAAGTGCTCATTATGCTTTAAAAGTTCCTCTAGAGGCATGATAATCTTTGCATATCCACATATGAATTTTATATATTAATCGTTATGGCATAGAAAGGTGTAGACCTCATGCTAAGACTTGGGTGTTGGGAGTCTAAGAATAATGGATACTTTTGATGGGTCTACTAGAAGTCCATATTTATAAATAATGTGTCCTAGAAGCACACAAAAAGGTGTAGTAAATAGGAACTTCTTTAGGTTTAGTGATATTTTTTAGACCTAACATTGATTAAGCATAAGTCTTAGGTTAGAACAATGGTCATTGAGCAAGATATAGATTGTCCATGCAAAGGATCCCCATTCAGTGGAAAATTTAGTCCTTGGCTAGTCTTCCTCAATAATATAGACCTGATGGCACCCCAAAAATTCATCTATCAAAATATATATCTCACATCTATTAATACCTTCAAGGACTTCCTCTATGAATGGTGTTGGTAAAGGATTAGTGACACATGTTGTAAAAGAAAACCACATAATCAACACAAATTTAGATGCATCTATATTTATTTATACTAATCACCATATGACTAACCCATTAAGATTCATCAATGGGGGTGATTAATATAGTGCATGGTATATTATAAATTTCTTATTTTATGCATTCCCTTAGATTATGATTCATCCTATATGGCCTTTTTTTGACTGGTTGAACATCATCAACTATTTTGATATGCATCTTTCTTAAGAATGGATGAATTCAATCCATCTCACTTTATCTTCCTGGAAAGACCTCTTGATATTATTTTAATAGTTTTAATATTTTTGAAATTTTAGTGTCATTTTATTAATTACCTATAGTAGCCATCTTTGGTTCTTGTTCTGTGCCAAAGGTTATTTATATTGGCACCAGTATCATGAACATCTAATGTTCCATAGTCTGTAGGGACATATAAATGGTTGGACAAAGGGCTAAGTGGATTGGATCCTTCACCTTATTATACTTGAAATAGTAGCTTTTGTTTCCCTAGATGAATCTCTTCATGTTAGTCCTAATCAAGGACTAGTGCTGACACATAATCAACATGACAAGAAAGGAGACTAGAATAGAAGATTATGGCATAGAAGCACCATGGCATGGAAAAAATTTATGTCAATGGTTCATTTAATATATGTATATCTTTCCTAGGGTCATGATAGATACTTATTAGATGATCTTCAATGGGACTCAGGTCACCAATAATTGCTTCATGCATGTCTTAGAGTGTGAGGCATAAATCCATCCTTGGTGAGGAATAATATAGTGCTAATTTCATGATTTCATTTAAGAGATGCCAAAATTGGGTACCCATGAGTCATTATTCATGAACATACCATGCCTATTCCTAGGCGCATAAATTTCCATAAAATGCATGCACCCATAATTACTCAAGTGTTGACCAAATTTGAACTTTAAGTCAAATTTGGAATCTTATAGGTAAAAAACTTGGTTTTTTATATGTTTAATGGTAAAATAATTTATCATAGGCTATATTTTAATTCATTTGATGTTATATAATGTTTTTTTAGATTTAGTCATGGTCTAATTAGTCATATGTCATGTTGAGTCACTTACTAGGCTTTTTAAGGGGTCATAAATGCAAGTGCATGGTTCCCAAGGTGTCAAGGTGTCATTTTTTCCTTTAAAAAATAAAAGAGGTTAGTTTCATTGTCAATAATGTCAGTTTAATCATAATATTGTAGGTTTTCTAACTGAAGATCAAGTAATCAACTAAAAAGGAGAAATTTAGCACTTTTATGACCCATGGAGGAAGGTGACACATGAGAAAATGTGATGAAACATCTCTTCATCTTCCTAAAACTCACATCAACACTTTACATGTTCTAGGAGTTCCATTTTTAATCCAAAACCATTCTAATTCTTCTTTGCATTTCTAGATATACAAAAGTGACTATTAGGTTTGTGCTTAGTATAGACAACTAAAGAGGTTTCAAGGAAAATGATTTTTTAAGGTTATATTAAACTTATAGACCTTAATTTACATAAAAATATTACAAGGATTGGTTTAATTTTCTTTATGAATCATCCTTTATAAAATGACTATGTTTTTCTACTCACTATTTCGTGCACCCTATAAGTTTTGCTCTATTTTGGATAAATTCATATGAACTAGTTGGTGATGTTGACTATAGAGGATGTTGGATACCTTATCATATTTTATGAATATTTAGTTTCATTTTTCATGATGATTTTATGGGCAAGTTGTCTCATGTTGCAGGAAGGTGTCACCATTATGAAGTTTCAGTCAATTCTTCCTTGTTGTAGAATGTTGGTCTTCTTTAGAAGTTTCATGTCAATGGAAAATGATGTTCCATAGGTCTAAATTCCATATGACCATATATTCCCATGTTTATTTCATCATATTATTCTTTGGGAAACTTTTAGTCTTGCCATTCATCTCATTCAACTCTTTTTTCAATTTCATGTTGAAGCACATATGTATAGATATTGTTTTAGCTTGTTCATGGAGTTGCACTCAAGATATATCAATTAAACAAGTCATTAATAGATATATATATTTAATTTAGATGTTTTGGGAAGTATAATTTTTTATGTAATCTTATTCATCATATCAAATAGCCATTAGATACCTTGGCCTTCTTTTTTTAGATGTCTACAAGTGGTTTTAATGTTAAAATGGATGTCTTGGAACCCATCTTCATACATCCTTAATTTACATCATTTATTTGAGGGTTTAACATTAATTTTTAGTATTTATTTAAACCTTTCATACATTTTTCTACTCCATTCTATGCCCCTACCTACATGCTACCCATATGCACACCTGCAAGAGCCTTTGCTAACGTCATGTTGAAGGTGAAGAGTTGGGAGATGTCTTAATCTATTAAGGTTTTTTAAGGGTATATTTGGATATTTTTTGAGATAATAGAAGGTTTATAACATTATTATCTTGTATATTGTCAAAAATTTCACCTTACTACCTATGTATGCTAATGACCACCTACAGGTGGTACCTTATAACTTTGGAGGATTTGGAATGGGAGATTCAAAACATGATATGATACTTTTCAACTGATAACATGTGGAAGAGTCATAACATACTTATATAATATTTCAAAAGGGTAAAATAATATGTAAGATACCTTGAAAGAAGCAAATACTGAGTTTAGGGAAACCTTCCCTAAAACGTGAAAATAGAGGTCCAAGGGTATTTTATGGATCTCTTATAACATGGTTGTAATGAAATTTGAAAAATATAAATAGGTGAGCCTTATATCCTATATTATATAAAATATACATGCAAAAAAGGGAGTCAAAATGATTTATGGAAGGTGTAAATTGAAGGCCTCAAAGTTGCCTCTGAAAACACTAAATTCCTGCATTCATCTCTACATGATTGGAAGTTTGAATGACATTTGACATCCCACAAGAAAATAAGGAATTCCCTCATAGATATATTAGTCTCATGGATTGAGTTATTAAAAAAATGGAATGAATAGCATTATTATAATGTTGATGAATACTTTTTCAAGCTTATGGATACCTACAAGTGTCCCTCTATAAAAATATGTTCACCTACAATAGGGTATATAGATAGTGAGTTAGCATTGGTGTTTTGGTGATGTTTTAGGGAATCCAAGGTGAGTTAAGGTATAAAAATATAATTTTTGACCTAAAGGTATTAAAATAAGTACCTAATCACCATTATCAAAGTCTAAATAAGCTAATGCACACCTACAATAGTCACTTTGGTAGGGTTTCATAGTCAAAATAGGGAAGGACTCAGTTTATGAGCTTAAGGTACATGTAAAGAGTAATTAATGGGTTGGGATGATTGATTAAACTTATTAAAACTCCCATGATTATAATTTTTATCTCCATGAACTCTTTTAAATGATAAAAAATCCTATACAAACCTCTTGAAAACCTATATGCATCTACAACTGAGTGTGTAGTCATGTTGAGGGTAAGGAGGTGAGCTTTCTTAGGAATAAGGAGAGTATTTTATAATGAATTAAAATTTTTGATGATTGAAAAATAGATTTTTTCCACAATATTGAATACCACCTTAAAAATTATCACCCACTCTTCCTCATAGCCAAAGGTAATAGTCTGTATAATGAGCTAGGAAGCCCATGTTGCTCAATAAGTAAATATGAGGAATCTAATGAATAAAAGTATTTTTGGGTGAATTTTAAGATTAATTAGAATAAATTGAGGATTTATATAATTTTTAAGGATAATAGGAAGATTTTTTTAATTTGGAGAGGTCATTCTTAGGTGGATCTGAGAAAAATGCAAGAAACTATCCTTTTTAGAGGCCTTTTTGGACATTTTAAGTTGGATAGGTGCCTAAATGAGTGAATCTAGATTAAAAAAATTTGGTAAAAATTATCATTATTAAATTATATAAATCCTAAAATCATAATTTTTCCTTAGTTAATAGGGATATAATTCACTATTTTGTCTCAGAGGTCAGCCAATCAAGAAAAATTAGGTTTTAACAAAACAAGCTGATGAAGTCAAAATGGGAAAAGTGCTTGATAGGAATATTTGGGAACCTAAAAAAAATATTTAGATATTTATGAATGTTAAATAGGTTATAATAAGTAATATTTTAGGCTAATACCTCTCAAAATTATCAAAACACCCTTGCACACAATCCAACTAGACAAGCTCCTATTAGGCCTAGTTGGTGATTGAGAGGAAGAAATGAAAAGGAGTGCTCTGGAGGTTATGTGATGGTTTTTAAATCTTTAATTAAGTATTAAAAATAATTATACACCATCACAACCATGATAAGTCAATTTAACTAGAAAAAATTAACAAGGTGCATGCTAATCCTATTAGGCCTTGAAGAGACCTAAAGCCAATTGGGGGTCCAACCTCATTTCTAACCCTTGGTGAGATATATAGATGATTGTAACATGTTTATGATATGTATTTATACATTTTTTATATTTTTTATGAAAAAAAACCTATATGAAAGTTAATTTTAGCTCAAAGATAGTCTAAGCATGTACGAAAGGTGGAAACAAGCTCGATAGGGTGATTTTAAATGCTCATATCTTTTCCAAGGACATGTCTGGAGGCCAAAGGAGTTTTTAGAGGTTATTAAGGTCCCTTAAAATTATTTTTGTATAATTTTTTTTCAATTCAAACATTAGATATTTATGAACAAAGCTTAAGAGTAAAAACTTCCTAAAATCCTACTAAACCCTTGGAAGAGACCCGATGGAGAAAATGAGCTCGGAGAGATACATAGCTAGGACAAAATGACCATGAAAGTGACTTTATGTTATATATTATTTTTTATGGATCCTAATCATCAATGTTTTTACTACCCTACCTATATGAACATGGTATATAATGGATTTCTTTGATAGTTTTATGCATTATACAAGGTACAAGAGGTTTCAAGAAATGCAATCAAGTTTGGGGGAAGCTTATGAATTTTATTAACTAAATATGGCCATATAATGATTTTAAAAATTTTATAAGTGTTAAAATAATATCTCTCATCTCAACCAGTCAAAATTGACATAGTGAACATAATGGTCAAAATGATGAAAACTTCAAGTGTGAGCCTTTTTAAGATGTACCTGATGCTTAGATGATTTTAGATGAATAAGAATATAACCAATGAATGGAGAGGAATTTATAAAATAATTATATATCATTATAATCATCATAGATATCCATAGTTATTTTTGGGACATTCAAATAGGTCCAAATCATGAAGGCAATTTTTTGAGCCAAGATAAGGAGTTTCCTGCCACTTTTCATAAGTTTCATGACTTGTATGGACACTTGTACTTCCTAAAATTGCATGGTTAATTTCATATATCTTTATAATGAAAAGTTTACCTCTTTTATTGACTTTAGAGGTTTCTAAGTGACCTTTGGGCTTCCCTTGTCTCGCCCCTCTCCCAAATGCTATAAGTAGTGACTATTTTGGCTCTTTTGAGTAGTCTCCATTGGTTAATGGTGAAACCCTAGACTATTTTGTGCTTAAATTAATATTTAATAAATAAATAGGTGAATTTTACTACTTACATGTTGTACAATTGAGTTTTTTTATAGTATTTTTGGTCTTGTCTAGAAGATCTTTTCTAGCATGTTATCCTTGATTTTTCACAAGTGTGCAAAAGAGTAATTGTTATAAGTATTTATTAGTATTATATTTTAGTGTATAAGTGTTTCATAAGTGGTCCATGACTTTATTTTCCCAATAACTCATTCATTACCCTCCTAGTCATCAAAATACCTCTTGAACCTAGCATATGAAACATTGATGTAACAATCTATCTTGTGTGAAGAAAGCTTTGTTTTAATTAAGTAGTATAATTTTAGTCAATAAGAAGAAATTAAATATTGGTGCATCACAATTTATCTTTATAATTTTGTATTCTTAAACATTTTAATGAAAATTTTATAAGTGAAATAGTGTTTCAAAGAGTGCATCAAGGGAACTAGCCCTTTTAGAGATTCATCTCACCAAATTGATCACCCACAACAAATGAGATGTTTCCATTGTGACACTTGGAGGATAATATCTAAGACATATCCTCAAGGGGTTAAAATCTAAGTGATAATAGTAATTATGACTCTTAATCTCTCCACATTATCTCACAATATTCTATATGGGGTTTAGGTGCTAGTACTCCATTATATTTGATTGTTCCCCTAAATTTATTGTCATGATATAATTGATGGTGTAAGGAATAACATACTTGGACCCACTAAAGGAGTCACTAATGATGGTTTCACTACTATATTTTATCTATAATATTTAAGAGGTGAACCAAAGATCAAATGTGATCAGTGTTAGTGTGATAAAATTCCTTAAGGCACTAGACAAAGTTATAGACTTCCATTTATCAATGGAAGCATGGGTCCTCATCGTGTCTATCTAAAGGTAAGTCTAATATTGGTCCCCTCATCACTTTTATAGTAATAAGGTGGATGAACCTATGACATTTATAAAGCTAGCATGGAATGGTCTCCTGACTTTCAGAGGCACTACACACTCTTCAGTGAGGTTATAATGTTATGCATCCAACAATTATAAATATTGCTTTTAGTGTTAGAGAGGGATTGAGTGTCCATACCTTAGAGGATTAAATTATGAGTAGGGTCATGTTTCTCATCATCTCTATAAATGACATTATAAATATGGTTTATATTTTCTTCTACATTAATAGGTTTGACATATGGGGGCTCATGTGTTTGATTAAGAGGAATAAAAATGCACTAGTCAACATTCTCAAAACTTATGTAACACTTTTTGAAACTTAAATTTGTATTGTTTTCATAACACCTAGGTCTCTCCCATAAATCCAAGAATTCATCAGCCTCTACTAACTCAAGAAACTCAAAATCAGCTTTGAAGGGTACTATAAGTATATCAACTATTGTATTCTTGAGGACTCCAATTGGTAGAACATGTGTTTTATTAGCCATGAAAAATACATGTGGTGAATGTTTTAGTAATAAACTAACCATTTTCACCATGCTTCCTTTGTGAGAACATTGACTTCAGTGTCAGTATCAACTAGGATGTCCCAAATTACCCAACCATTAATGGCAACATTCACTAGTAAATCCTTATCTTCTGTAGGTGTAGGAGGAATAGGGGTATCTAGCCATCGAGCATGATTCAATAAATAATCCTCAATCTATCAATTCACTAGAGGTTTAGCATTAATTAGAGCTTGTATCTAATTCTTAAGCTAAATTATTAGTTGTGTAATAATGTCTTCATCTAGTATACACTTATATAGCTTTTGGAATTAATCTCATACTAAGTTTTGTGGCTCTACTACCTTCTCTAGATCAACATTTTATGTTGACTATTTGTCTTTGAGAAATTATATTTCTCCTTAGAGTTATAACACCAATGTCATAGTGTCCTAAAGCACATCCTTTTGTTGTTGGGAATCTAGATACTTTCTCAGCCAAGGCTCTTCATGTTTTACCTTATCAATAGGAGTAGATGTGGATTGATATTATCCTCTACTGCATATAGTAATGTTCACTTAGTACATTTTTGGGGTGGTTAAACACATGTGCCAATGTGGTTTCTATATATAAATCATACCTGCACCCTTAAGGACACTCATCCATTTGATGGTCCTTTTTATAAAAAGTGCATGTAGGGTAGATTAGACAATCTATTTGATAGTGGTCTAGGGATCTACACTTGTAACATATTCTTGGTGATAAATGACCACCTCCTCATCCCTATCCTATAACTTAACCATGATATCCACCATTATCTTAATTATTGGATACAGTGGTTTGGTATGCACCACATGTAAATGCTTCATAGATGTCACTAATTAATTGGCAATCATTAGTGTCATGAGTGTAAACATCACATATTTTACAATAGTTAGACACCTTTTTTTGTGTTGGTCTCTACAAAAATGGACAATAGAGTACATCATGCTCTTCATGATAGATTTCAAATGATTGATTTAGTATAGTGCTAATGTTCTTACATGGGTAGCTACTTTGAGTATGTCCTTCAAACTCACAATTAGTACACCAAAGACAACTACAAGGATCATTTTCATTATTTGTAGTTAATTTCTCAAACTATGGCACCATTGAAACTCTCTAGGCTTCCATGAAAGGATTGATCCCAGTATCAATACTACCAAGCACTTCAGTGTGGAGGGTGGTTTCTAAAGCTTCGCATAGGATAGTGAAGGTCTTCTAGGATAGTATTCATCAAAAAGGTAGTAACAAACCTCCCATGAACCATTATGTGTGTTAAACATCATTGGTTTTGATGATAAAAAATTTGACAAGAGTGTTTTAAACCTAGTGTCATACTCTTGTACACTTTCAGTAAGTTCCTATTTTACGTCCTTCAACACACATATATACCTTTTTGTTCAAATCTAAGAATATCAAATTCCTAAAGGAATTTCATTTTAAGTTGATCATATTTCACCACTTATTATTGAGGGTTGAACTTTCTATATTATTTGTATTCTCACTCTAATATTGTAGTTACAAATTGGATGGATTTTCTCTTATAAGAAGTGATGCCTCACACCTTTTAGATGAAATCACACTTATGGATGTGTAATACTACATTATCCATGCCTTGATATTTAGGTAAGTGAAGTGTCATTTCATAATATATCATGGATGGCTAAGGTGCTTGAAATGGGGGTTATTGAGGACCTCCATATTTGATTCCATGAGGAAGAAGTTCACTACTGCATCCCATACCACATCCTAGTCCACCTCCAATGCATCCAGAGCCTCTAACACCTCCAACAACAACACTCATGACATGGGACATAGTGGATGGTTGATTGATTACACTTGGGCCTATGTTCTATCCACCCTAAATGTCAAGTCTACTAGGCATCCCAAATTATGCCATTAAATTCCCTTTAAGAGGTAATGAAAGTGTTAAATCTATATGCATCTCATATTAGTGTTAATACCATTTATAGGTTTAATCTTTAATTCTATAGTATTTTTATCCTAATTATGTATACATATGTCATCTGAGTCAAAAGCATGAACACACACTATGGCTAGGGAATGTGGTTAGTTTAGGTTTGGTTCTTCAATTTTTATCATCTAGATAGTTTCTCCTTCATATGATATCAGTGGCATGGGGTGTGTTTCAAAAATTAATGGGTCATCCTTGTGTGTTTCTACTTCCTTGAAGATCATAACAACACTTCCTGAGTTTGCCTAGTCTCTTCCTACACCACTTACTCTTATAATCCTCTATCAAGCTTCATCATAATTCTACATATGTAATGATCACTAAATAATTACCATTTTTAACCTACACTTTTTTTTACCAACTCTTCTCTACTACCCTTCCTAATATGTATGTCATGTAAATAAAGATTTAGCTCTCCATCAGCATAGTCTCAAGTCCAAAACCAATAAATAAAATTTTCATTTCTAAAGTAAAATGTCTAATGTAACATCCATGTGGTTCTCAGAGGAACTAAAACTTGGCTTCTTTATGACATGAATAGGTAGTTACATTAGACTCTAGAATGTAACTGCTCAAAACTCCTCTCCACCAAATGTTGATAGTTCTCAGCCATGGAGTTCCAAGTCATTCTAAAGTTATTTATCATTATAATGTCCAATACTATCTTCTCCCAATATTTCATGATCATCCTTAATCATAAATAGATATCCAAGTGTGTAAGTGAACTAGGATCTTATTAAATAAAGTTTCATATTAAAGATGAGATTTTCTTCTATACCCATTGCCATACAAAAAATCGTGGTTTAAGGTAAAGAACCATAAAATTATCTTTAACTCTGGTAATCCATTATTATATATTCTCAAGAGTGATATGCTTAAACATCTTCCATGAATATACAACAAGTATTAAGGTTCCTAGTAATAAAACCAAAATGTTGGGTTTATATTGTTTATATAGATTTAGTTTTGAAGTCTAGCCCAATGAGCTAGTGCACTGGTCCTTTCACACAAGACTATGGTATTGTACACTCACTTGAAGCACACAGATAGATACTAGTTCTAAATTTTTTTATTATATAATAATATTAACTTAGTCATATTATTCCTTTTATTATGTAATTAAATAGATACTACATAAAATCATAGATAAATTAATTTGATTCTAGGATTACTAAGCTCGGCTAGCATGACTACGCATATTAATACCATTTTAGTTTAGAGTTAGTTACTTATAAAAAGAAAAAAATTGAGTAGGTTTCATATTAAGTCCTAACCAATAAATTTCTCAACTCAACCTAACATAGATACATAACTCATCCATTCAATTCAACATGAACACAAGAATGTTTATAAATCTATAACTCATTTATTAATCATGAACAAGTACATATCAATCAAAATTTCATCATCCTAGTGATTTATAATAGGGGTATTTATACTTGTTTATCCCTAACCACTTATTTATAATATTAATGACCAACGTAAATGACCAATGAAATCTCAATATATTGAGAGTCATGAAGTACTATCAACTAACTTCTCCTAAGGACTCAAGATTTTGCTGAGCTCCATGGAAAATGTGGTAGCTAAGCTTCCCTTGCTAACAATGGTTAGAATGATTAATGTTTTAAATATTCCAAAAAAACCCCCTTTGTTGGTGGTAAAAAGGAAAGGCATGGGATTTGAATGATAACAAATCATTTTGTGATAGTTGTTAAGACATGTAGTTGGAGTAGACTGATAGGTGATTGAGTTGAGGTGGAACCTAAGGAGTATGTGTAGGTTTGCAACCAAGTATCTATGAGTTGTGAAATTTGTAATAAAGTGTGGTACTTAGGTATAGGACTGTCAACAAGATATTAGCAGTGGGATGCACACAAATGGGGGAGTGGTTTGATATCTATATAGAGGAATGAATGAGGATTGTGTTTGACTATGTAGATACTATGCACAGATCATTTATTTCATTGATTACACATAATAAGGGGCCCATTTAGTTAAATTCACTCTAAAAATAAAATAAACAAAAAAAAAATGTAGGTTATGGTTTAATGTGTTACTATAGCCTTAAATTGACCTTAGTTGCCTTGATTGCATGTGATAAGGGTCTTGTTTAGTCAAATTCAGTTTGAAAAAGGAAATGAGAACACAAAAAAAACATTATGATCTAGCTTGTTCCCATTTCCATAAATTAAAATTTTTTGCCTCTATTACATGTGATAGAGGCCTTGTTTAGCTGAATTCATTCTAAAATAAAAACATTAACACATAGAAGAACACTTGAAACATGAACATGCAGACATGATACATGGTGATATAATATTTTCATACAGTGCCAAATTAACTTATGACTACATTTATTGCACATGATAGGGGCCTTATTTAGGTGAATTTAAATGAAATAAACACACACACACACACACACACACACACACACACACACACACACACACACACACACACACACACACACACACACACACACACACACACACACACACACACACATTATGGCATAATGTGTGGGTGTAGCCATAAATTGACCTCAAATGCCTTAATTTCATGTGATATTGGCCTTATTTATTCCATTTCACTCTAAAAATAAAAAAAGAACTCATAAAATGACACATTTTGGTCTAATGTGTGTCTATATCTTGAAATCAACCTTTGTTACCTTGATTTCATGTGATAGGGAATTTTTTAGTCAAATTCACTCTATAAATGAAATAATAACACATAAAATGGAAAAATTATGGTATCATGTGTATCCCTCACCAAAAAACAACCTTGGTTTCCTTGATTGCATTTGATATGGGACTTTTTTAAACAATTCAACCTAAAAATAAAACATGAAAAATAAAAAGAGAAACATTATGGACTAATGTGTTTTTGTAGTCATAAATTAGTATATGTTTCCTCAAATACATGTGATAGGGGTCTAATTTAGTCAAATTCACACTAAAATGTAAACATATACATGAAAAAATGTTATGGTCTTATTCAACCCTTTATAATTTAAAATGACTTAAACTAATGGCAATCAATTTTTAGTGTCATAGTTTTCTCACTTTCAATTTGACCTACATGGTTGTTAGTTATATTGATTAAAGTTTTAAAGGTCATTAGGGTAATTACACTTAATATGTTTTATAATAGTAAGTTGATTTGTTACATTTTTGCTGACCTAGTCTCTCACTATATATTGTACCTTCTTTATACTTTTGGCTAATCAATCAGTTAATGAAGCTTGTGATGCAATTTCTATTGTGGTGATTGTACTCACCCACTCCTAGTTATTTTGTGAAATCCTAGATGTTTAGAGATATTAGATAAATTCAACATGTTATTAGAGTTATGATCTGATGGCTACTTTTTCAATTTTGAAATCCTTGGTGAGATCTTTCTTACATGCATTCTATTGGCTTTCTTGATTTTTACCACTTTCAAAGGTTTGGTGAGATTTCATGAAATTTTTTGCAAACTATTTAGTTATATTATTAAATCATAAAATAGATAGTGTCATTAGATTTATAAGGTGTCAAAACCCTATGATTGGTTAGAAACATGACATAGTTTTGTGACAGTCGATTCTAGCCATTTTGGAGGGTTTTGAGGCTTTTTTAGTCATTTTATGCAAATTTGTATTGTCAGGGTCTCCAAGTGAAAATTATTTTTTATATTTTTATATGTTTTTCTATATCCTTAGTGGGTTTTTGGTATATTTTACATAAGCACTCCATATCTAGAGTTTCTAAACTTGATCAAATTTCACACTTGCATGTAAAAATTAGATTTTTAGACCTTTGTTTCACCTATAAGAACTTCAAAGTGCACTCACATTTAATAACCCTAACATAAATGCTTTAAGCTACATGTTAAGTCAATAAACCCAACATCATGAATTTAGGTTGTACACATAGTCAACAATCCTAACATCAAGACTTCATGCTACAAGTGTAGTTAATAACCCCTATATGTAATTGATCTATAAATCAATCCTAACTCAGAGAAGATAAATCCTACTTACACTTATTATTGTAAATACATTAGATATTTTATGTAATGACCAAGATGGATCTGTTATACCTAGCCAAGGGATCTCTTACCATAATAATATCACTAGGGAGGATTCCAAAGCCTCTAGTCAAGCAAAACTATGTAATAACCCTAACTAAGTCCTATGTTTTAATATTCTCTAAACTAATAAAAAGTAAATTAAAGTCTAATCTAGTGTTCACCAAAGATATGGCACAAAGTGGGGGTAATAAAAATTACAAGTACAAATGCATATAAGATATATACTCATGTCAATGTATATAAAATCCTAATGCATGGGAGAAAAGTACAAATGTATATCTATCTAATATTATAAATGAGGAAAAAATTTAGGAATACTTACCTTTGAAGATGAACTTATCAAGCCTTAGTCCCTCCTTATCCAAGGTTATTTGTAAGAGGTTGTTATGGTATGTAAGGATGACAAGGATAAATCATCTTTAGCATACACAACCTATCAATGCATCTAAAAGACTTCTCCATAAGACAAGATCTATATATCCAAAGAAAATATGAAACCCTAAGCTATGATCCTCAAGTATAATGGTGGATAGCAATATATATATATATATATATATATATATATATATATATATATATACATATATATATATATATATATATATATATATATATATATGTATGTATGTATGTATATATATATATATGTATATGTATATATATATACATACATACATACATACATATATATATATATATATATATATATATATATATATATCTATGTATGTATATATATATATATATATATATATATATACATATCTATATATATATATATATATATGTATGTATGTATGTATATGTATATATATATATACATACATATATATATATATACATACATATATATATATATATATATATATATATATATATATATATATATATTCTTATTCTCTTCTCAAATAAATGATTAAATAGATGTGTTTATATAGATGAATCTAACCCTAGTCCTTTCTAAAAGTTTAGTTGATAGAGTTAACCCAATCAACACTGTATCATTATTGACAAAAATAAATTAGGTCATGGTCTAGGTCGATCAAGGGCCAACCTAGACCCTAAACGAGTTTTTTAAATTATAGTATAGGGTTGATGGGGCCAAAAATGTATCATAAATCATAAAAAAGGGTTTGTATAAGGACAAAAATATTGTGAAGCACCAATGGTTTGCCCACCTATTTCCCAATGTACCCCTTAAAGCATTCACTTAGAGATATTGAGACTCAATAGGTTCCTACAAGAGAATAAGCATAAGTAATTGATAAATTTTGAAATTAGTATGTGTATACATATACCCCACTTGAAGCTCATCACGTGTCACATAGGTACAATATGGGATAGTGCTTTAGGAAAAAAATATAACATAATGTTGAAGTTGAATAAATTATAGTTAGGAGCAAATAATATAAATGAAAGTATAGAATTGAAAAGCATGTACCTTTACTTACCTTAGTGTTGTGTATAAATAAGGATATAAAAAGAAATGTGAAGGTGCCTAATGTAGGGAACATTAGGTAAACCTATAGAGATTAGCAAAAAAGATTAAAAAAATTAAATGTTTTGTGATATAGACATATAATAGGTGAAAATATTCTCTACGATTTTAGGATTCCAAAACATTATATGATTTGGAAAAAGAGATAGTAGAGACAAAGATATGATCAAAAGATGAAATTTGACTGTAAATATTTGAAAGGTAAATAATTTTGAATAATAAATATAAATAAGATGAAAATTAATTCATTTTTTAATTTTAACTATTCTGAGAAAATAGATCTCTGAGAGGCTTCGTTAGAAATTGGAGATCCATCATGGTAAGGAGATGATAGCTAAGATAGGGAGGATGCATAATGGTCGTAATGAGTGCAACACAGGTAAACAACTAAAAATTTTAATTTTTTGAATATTTTGATTTGATATTGAGCTAAATATATAAAAGTGACTAGTAGGCAAAAACTAAGCATCAAAATGAACCCTAGGAATTTTTAAGGTAAAATAAGGGTAAAATGGGGTATTGTGTAGGAAGGAGTCAAACCAATAAATACCCAAGACGTTTATGATAAATGGGAAAACATTCATCACTATTGATGAATAGATTCAACCCAATTAAAATAGTCTATAAGGCAAGAGAGAATGATAAGGCCAACTACATAGGAATGGGATGATTGAGTTTACTAATAGGGGGTTGACTGCATAATAGTGGGCTGACTTAGTTGGTTTGAAAGGGCCAATTTAGTATCACTAATAAAGGCTATCTATGTATAACAAGGATGATATAGTATCACAAGCTGAGAAGGTGGTTGATCTAGTATTGATGTGGTTAATCTAGTAGGAAATTGAAAGTGTTGATATAGTATTACAAGTAAAATATAGAGATAATTTTGTATTAAATAGGTTGATCCTGTATAAATTAAGAGACTAAATCTAACTAGCTAATTTTATGAAATTTTAAGAATGATTTTTTATTATTTATGACATGGAGATCTGATACATCCTTTGTTATTTGGTATTTTATAGAGATGCCAAGAGGTATTGATGACTAATAGATACATCATGGATATTAAATATACTAGAGTGATTGAATGACATGGACATAGTGTGGCTAGTCACACTAGGCTTTGGAGGTATCATGCAAATGAGGTGCATATCACTTAGTTTTGATCTTGTTATCATGATCCTTGGAGCATAGGAATCAATATTTTTTTATGGGTGGTGGATGGGAATACCATAGAAGTGGGTATCATACTATAATATGTCCATGATTTATTAGGACTACTGATAAGAGGGACACCAATGAATATAGGAACACTAGATGATCTAGAGAAGAGCTGAGCATTAGCTATGTGGGTGATTTTCTTGAATAAGATATATGTAAGATTATGGGTTAGTTTATTTGATGTATATATTGTACAAATTTTGGACATCTAAAAAGCCATGATCATAATTGTGATAACATGAGTGTTGTGTCACAAGTTAGATGGCAAAGTATAGTTATATGCAGTAGCCTTGTGTCAATCCATTTTAGATTAGGGAGCATTGTATGAGTTTGGGGTTATTATTTGGGTCTAACTCATGCATAATATTTATGGGATGTTATCTAAAGGGTATAAAACCATGGGGCCCATTATTTTATTAAGTGTCTAGATATATCATAGGTTTCTTATGTATCGACCAGCTAAGTTGTACCATGTGGTTAATGATAGGTTTCTTTAGGTGATGAGATGGTGATAGGATCATGTAGCATAGGTCATGCCTCATGTTCTATAATTTTATACTATCACATGAGGTAAGATTTTTTGGCATCCCTACATGCACATTGCTACTATTTGGTCTTGTTGGATGACTATGGTGACATTACTGACATGGGTGTAGATCATGAGCCATTATACCTCAGGGGTAGAGTTGTAATCAGTGGAATGATTTCTAGGGTAATTTAAACTCCCACACTCAGTGGCCTCTCTAGTAGTGACTTATTAATTGGAATTTCATGATAGAGATCTAAAAGGGAGAAGAAGATGAGTATCAATCAAAAAACCTAAGATTAGGTTGCAACATGTTAGACCATGGACTGGTCGAGTATGATAGAAGGTGGCCTAGGGAGGTGATGACATGGATGTATATTTAGTGATGCAATATAAACCATAGTAGGATTAGAAAAAACCACCTCACCCACACCATAGATAGAGGCACTACTAGTGAGATTGGGCTCATGTAAGGGTGGCAATGTAGGATGACCCAATAGAGGATAGAGTTGATCTATAGAGACATTTATTAGGAGAGGTTCATGGTCTACATTAGTGGTGATTCTTATCTTTGCCCTAGTTGGGAGGTATTTTATAGAGGAGGTGCTTGGTGGATGAGTCTATAAAGAGACTATGCTCAATAGGTGAGTAGATAGGGAGTTGGTAGTTGGTGACATTAGCACTAGTGAGAATTACCTTTTTGATATATATATATATATATATGTATGTATATATATATATATATGTATGTATATATATATATATGTATATATATATGTATATGTATATATATATGTATATGTATATATATATATATATGTATATATATATATGTGTGTGTGTGTGTGTGTGTGTGTGTGTGTGTGTGTATATATATATGTATGTATACACACACACACACACACACACATATATATACATTAATATATATACATATATATATATACATATATATGTATATGTATATGTATATATATATGTATATATATATATATGATATAATATCTATTTGGTTTTCATTTTATAGATCTAATGATATAATAGGTTAGATGGGGAGCCTTGGTTATAGTTGTGCACCATGAATTTTGGATGGGATGCTATCACCATAGGACCCCACCACAGTAGATTATCTTGTAGTACTATCTACCCTAGCCTAGGTAGGATGGTTTAGACTACTGGGCGAGGCTATGAGGTATTTATAGACATGAAGGGATGCATTATAACCATTGTTAGTGGTGGAAAATGGAAAATCACAAGCCTTGGATCAGGAGAGAGTGGTGCACATGGATACCACAATTTATCTTGGACAAGTGAAATCCTAGGTGGACAACTTATAGGGATAGGTAGTAGGATTGAGATCTTGGACTACCTCATTACAGTGTATCATTTATATTGGATAGTCCTAGGCATCTATGGGTATCATTGCTAAGCCACAAGATAGGCATGATGGAGTTTAGCCATAGAGATAGAACTATGTATTTTATACTTTGTACCTTGTATTGTAAAACATGTGATATATATAGATATTGATTTTGATACTTTGATTTCATATCATGATTTGTATTTAGTTGTGGATGTTGATGCATGTATATATTTCTTTCTATCACATATATTTATCTTTTTTTGTGTATGCTATGGGAAATATATGTGGATTGTTTTATTTTCTAGCATTATGTGATATGCATGCATGGTAAAAATGAAAAAGGCAAAAATGACTTAGAAAAGTATAAATTAAAAAAAAAAAATTACTACACACTATATCATTATGGTACATGTGTAATAAAAAAATATGAATAAATATAATAAACCAAAGATGTTAAAAAGAGATAAAAAATGATTTTAAACCATACAAATATTTGCACCAAATTAGAAGAAGTAAAATCACACCATATCACATTGATAAGTATGAAAATAATTTAATAACATGGAAGGAATAATAAAAATAAAATAATTAAGCCAATCAATCATACTAATTCACGTTGGGAAGTATAAAAGAGAAACAAAATTGGAAAAATAAACTTAAATTGATTAGAGTAATTCAAGCTTGGAAGTATGAAAAAAATTTAAAAATGTTTGTATTCTTACATGCAATCATAAAATAAGAAGATAAAAATTAAATATCAATTAAGTAATTATAAAGCATATTATATCAATATCAGAATCATTTCAATGATGTGTAACTCATGATCAATCAGTACCTATCTCAAATTTGACACATGTAATTTTATTCTGACTTAGATACTGGAAAAAATTGTAAGGCCTAGTCCTATCCATATTCTTACACTACACAAAGGGAACACTAATAAGGTGAAAACAATTGGAAAAATATGTTAAAAGAAATGTTTGTAATGGTACTTTGGTAATTTGTTAGGAAGGCCTAGTCCTATCCAAGGTCTTACATTGCAACTCACAAATATAATCCCTAGGGGGAGTGATCAATGAATAAAATAATATTTCTCAAAGGGAAATATTATTATGGTAAAATATAATATGGAATGTAAAAATCACAATGTAGGCATCCATGAGAAGACCTTAGGAAACATGAGTCACATTAAAGACACAAAGAAGACACTAAGTGACTAGTGACCATCAATATACAAAGGATACCTACTCATAATAAGCACCAATTTGTATATATAAATAAGTGAGATACTAAGATAAACTCATATTGGTTATTTGAACAAGAAAATTAAAATAGACCTACCTTCCTACAATGTGTTCTCCATTCCTCAAAACCTCTTATAAATTTATCAATCTACCATGAAGATTGGGTACTTGTGTGAGAAATTAGGTAGCACTAAAAGATTTTTTTTTATTATCCTTTCCTAATATATAAGCCTACCACACCCAAATGGACCTCAACTCTATTATGAGGTCAAACTGTGGATTTTGAGCTTCAATTATAAAAATGAGATGTGCTTTGAATCATGTATTTTAGTGTGTTTAAATTTTGAAATTTTAAATGTTGCCTTTTATATCATTTCCTTTTGTTAAAATGATTTATATTTTAAAATTTTATGTCTTTTAAGACTCCTCCTCCATAAGGAATTGGAACGACCAATCATGAGAGACAAATTGATACACACAAATGAGATTTAGACTTTGGATAAAGGAAGTTAAGTATATAAATACATGACTGACTAAAACACTTAGGCTTACCTGTGAACTAGTATTTTATCTCAAGTTTAAACCATGTGTATGCTTAGTTTGTGAAAGGAAATAAGAAGAATAAATCTAGATCCAAGATATAATATTAAAATGAGATTATAATTAGATGATCTATTTACTAACAGATCACATGGTAAATAAGGAGTACTGACAGGAATAAGGTTTGTATAACTATGCCACAATAATGATTATCCATTTTATGGAGATAAGGTAGAAAATAATCATGAAAAAAGAACAAGACAACCATGGAAATAAATGAACTCATAGAGAAAAAGCACGTATTCATGAAAAGAATCCATAAAATATCATAAAGGAAATCACAACATAGATGACATATAATGCAAAATATAAATAGCCATATAAGATAGGTGAATGAAATTTTGACACAACATCAAATGATATATAGTATATAAACATAAACTTGGAGCACACGTCTAATCCAAAATGAATAAGAAAGTGAAGGAACACCATGTTATGTTCATAAATACTAGTATATATATTTATAAACATTGTTTATAACATATGATATATCTCTATGAAGATGGACTCTAACTATAGTGAAGGTATCATCGATCTTTAGATAGATCTAGGAGAACACCTCTTGTCAAATATCCTTGATATAAAATGTATTCATGCCTAAAGTATCATGCTCATGAGGACCATCATACATAGGATAATCAAGAGACAAAATAAGAATAGAATCTATGGGATATGAATGAACCACTAGTGGATAAGGGACCATAGGTGAAGGAGGATCCATAGGTGGAGGGATCATAGGTTGAGGAACCATAGCAAGAGGAACCATAGAGAAAGAAGGGGAAATAGGTGGAAGAACCATGGGGGAATAAGGGGCCATAGGTGGAGGAATTATGGGTAAAGAAGGGGAACCTACTTACATGGGCAACCTATGGGAAAAGAGATAGTAGGCATGAGAATGGTCATAAGGTGATCCTAGAGATGTTTTTGGAGGATGCGTAAATGATTGGTGTGATGGTTATTGCATTGGTGTTGCATATAATATACCTCTCCATATTTGGGAATATACTCAAGTAATTATTTGGGGGGAGATATAGCCTTATCTATAGGCTAAGGAATAATAGGATGGAAGGTGTCTTTATATTTTCAAATATTTTGATAATGAATGGAGGAATAATTATTTGTGTCTTGGAAGTAATATATACACTTATTAGTAGACTTTGTGGGTGTACTAATCAAGGGAGTGGAAGCATAATTAAAAGAAGGTTGTTATAATTTATAATATTTAATCCAATGACCAATAACTTTATGAATGTCATAATATAGTTGATCAACCCATTATGTAGGTACAAAAGTAAGTTATGGTAAAGGAAGCAGGCCATCACCAAGGGGAGGTGGGGATGGTAGAGAAACTGAATGAGCCTCAACTAAAGGAGAAATAGATTCAAAATTAGGAAGAGACTTAACTAAATGTATAGTGGGAATAAGATATAGAATAGGCTTAGTTAAGGGAGGAGTAGGGTGAAAAAAGGGTTTAAGGATAGTAGAAACCATCTTAGGCTGAAGACAACTATAGGGATCTTGGCATCTAGTGAAATTATAAGTACCAATCATAGCATGATCCATAACCATACTCCTAGGAGGTTCTTTATAAATTGGATATGTGTTATGTGAATGCACCATCTTGACCTTGTGAATAAGAGGAATAATGCTAAAATTAGGAAATATATAAGATGAAATGTGATAAGATAAATATAATGATTGAAATAAATAATAATGATAACAAAGGATTTTAGTATATCGATCCTGAACAAGACCTAGAAATGGGTCATCTAGAGTATAACCATAATCATATTCAAGTGTATGAAGATCAAATTTTCAAGTAAGTATGACCTTATCATTATAGATGGCATGATGAATAGAGTGTCAAGTTATGAATACATGTATATTATCACTAGGTAGTTGACATGAATGAGACTTAGGAGAAGGTGGAAGCTAGGAGATGAGATGAGGAGAGAGATTAGAAGTTTGTATATTGAGGTTTATCTAATTGGGCATATCATCATCAAAATATAAGAGCTTAGGTGGTATATTCTTGATGAGTTAGGGGTGACCATGGTGACCTCACATAAGTTGACATGGAAATTAAAATGTTTATATTATTAGAATGGAACACTTGGCAAGGGTTCAAGGGTTGGAAATTTTGATACAACATGATCTTGGAATTTTTAAAAATTCCAAGGGATAGTGTCACCTTGAATCTTATATATTTCATGATTGTGATCAAACCATTATTACATAAATTTTGCACCCATCTTAATGGTGTAGTATGATGTGTAAAAATCTAATGATACAATGGGATCACCTCCAAGCTATCGGACATTTGGAATTTGAGGTGAACATCCAAAAAAAGGTTGGCTTCCTTTCATTAAATTCATTGCAACTAATAAACTATCAGCTCATGTGGAAATTCCACTCTTAGTGATCTTACTTCTAAACTAAGGTTTGAGTATGAGAAAAGAGTTTTGGAAATGAAATTAAAAAATTGGAAATGGTGATTGCACCAAATATTTTTAGTGGATTTTATTGATTTATTTGAATGAACACAACATAAAAATAAATATATTGAAATTTATCTAGGCACAAACTCATACAAATGTGAAACTAAAGGTAATATTGGGTATTTCTCTTACAAGGGACAATATTCTTTATTTTTAATCAAAAAATCTTTCAAAAGGGAAAAATAATACCACAAGTGAAATTTTGTGATTTAAATAATAATAAAAGCATCCATAAATTGATAAATAACCTTGCATACCCAAAGATAACATAGACAAGAAAAGCAAATATTTAATCTATTCTTATTATCCAAGTTATAACATGTAGATAAGTTATTTAAAATGTATAATATATCTATAACATCAAAAAGATAAATATGCTATGACATAGTACCCATATTCATATAAAAAATTCTCATGAAAGAGATTTAGTAAACAAAAACTCTATGCCTAGCTCAAAAACATGAAAAATCTGAAAACTCCATGCAAGGGACCATGATCTTCAATTACAATGGCATCTTTATCAAAGTGAACAAGTGGAAAAAAATCATGCAACTGTTGGGCATTCCAAAAAATTTCTAGAAGCATGGGAGAACCTATAGAATTCTCATGCAATGCCTTCATCTTCTTTAGTTGACTTGTTGAAGCTTATCCATGCAATGAGGCACCAAAAGTGAAACTCAAACTTAGAGAAAATGATAGATTTAGGTTATTTTTTTAAAACCTAACTTATAAATATTCAATTGATACTTTTAAAACCTTTTAAGTCATCCAACTTTTATAAAAATGGAAATGTAATTTACAATATGAGCTTTTGCTATTAAGCAACTTAGAATTTTCAAAAAAGAAAGCGTAATTCACAAGTTTGTTTTTTACAGCATTCAACCTATCAAAAAGGAAGATGGAAATTAAAATTAGCTCTTTCTAAAAAGTAGCTATCGAAATGATAGTTAAAATTTACAATATTCAACTTTACAATATTTTTACATATAAGAAATACAATATACAAAATTTTTTTTGATGGAAAGAATTAATCTACAACCAAATCTTCTAAAAACTCTTTGTCTTTATTTGAATGTGTCTTCTCAATATATGCATAAAAAATCTTGAAGATTTCTAGGATATGATCTTCATCAAGGTAAAAATAGTATAGGTGTCTTATTTCACATTATGTAATTATGTCGAAGAGTTCCCTTTTTGTAGCCCTATATACTTGATTCTCTGTTCCCATTTGATCTAATGTATTATGGTACTTGATAAAATGGTGGATGGATATCAAGATAAATGTTGTGTCTCATGTTAACTCTCCTTTGACAAATCCTTTGAATTTGTCTTAAAATTTTTGTGTTGAAAAGATCTGGTCTTGATGATTTGTTGCTTGACATGATAAATTATTCAACAAATATTCAATATCAAAGAGCATGTATGTGACCTTGTCATGTATATACTTAGATTTATTAATACTTTATGTGAATATTCTTATTATAAACTGAGTTTTTATATCTAATTCATCATGATCTATATCATTTTTATTATTTTTCTACAATTAAGGTATTGGTTTCAATTGTGTCCCTATATATTAACTTTAGATAAAATACATTCAACCTTCCTATCTCTTCTTGATATTTGTCTATTTACTCTCTCAAAGTTGCCCATCCATCCTTTAGGTATTTATATTAATCCATTACTAATTTAATAATTTATGTTCCCTTTAAGATGAGATCTTCTTCTTAGTCCTTTATAGCCCTTTCCATGTTTTTAATCTCTATCACTACATCATGTGTTTCTTTATCTATGATCTAAGTAATAGATTATGTTGGTTGGGTAGTGGGCTCAATGAACTTCTTTAATACAATAATCAGTTGTTCAACCTTATTCTTCAATTCATCCTTAGTGACCTTATCACTATCCATTTTATCTAAAAGAGAGTTAATGATAGATTGAACATCATGTTACAATCCTTCTCTTGTAGGATGACCAAGGTGGACTTTTGATATTTGGTAATCCCCCACCACTAGATCTTCTATTTGTTTGTCTAGTGGGGGGATTGTAATATCTACATACTTCTCCCCTACTGAATCATATAGTAGATTTGTTATGGTTTTGGGAATTTCTTTTGATTTCTTAAATACATCTATAAGGAGAAAATCCATTGTGATCAAGGATACCATCTACTTATGTTTATTCCCCAATGATTTTACTATCCAATCAGGAGTGGCATCATGTTATCTTGATACCTTTAATTGTGAATCTATAGCTAAAATTACTACACTAGTGATTATAGTGATAAGGGATGAATTTATTATTGTTATAGCCATTGAATCTTTGGCTGATGTTTTGTCAATCTCTTCCCCATCGATGGGTTGAGTGGCCACATTTGCTTTAATGACCTACTCTACCTCTACCTCCTTTGTGGGTGTTGGGTTGTCATTGAAATGGAAGAAATGGGTAAAATGGAAATCAATGTGTCTATTAGGGGTATGAGAGATAAAAGTGACACTAGTGGAGGGGTAGGCATAGGGAGTTGAAAAAGGGAAACCTATAGTAGTGTGGAATCTAGATCTGTGATTAAATCAGTCAAAGTTGTGGGGACACTTAGGGTTGATGAAAAGGGGAAGGTGATAGGAGATGAAAATCAAGTAGTAGTTATCACAGTGGTTAGAATGTCTAGAAAGATTGTAGTTAGGATGAATGAATATATGGCTATATACTATTATGTGGTGTTGGTGATTAACAAGGTGGAAGTGGTGATTAAGGATGAGATGGAAGGAATTATGAAAAAAGGGAGTGAAATTGTGGAAGGGGGAGTGGAAGTGAAACTTGAGTGTTTGATTGAGTTGATTGAACTATTAGCAATAGACATACTCATACAAGTGAGATAGTGGGATTGAAGGGGGAAATTACTTGAGGTAAAGGTGGAGTGGAGATAATGGAGGGGATGTCGAAGCTGATGGAATGATAGATATAATAGAAAGTACTATAATATAGATATGAGTAGATACTATGATCAAGATAGGAGTAGAAATTATTGGTGTTCCTTTGATGTTTTCTCTCTTTTGAGATACCATTAGCCTATTTGCCTATTTTAGGAGGGTTCCACAACTGGAACCCTATATTGTTGGTGGTACTCCCTTCTCCTTGATCTCTCTTATCTTCTCACTAATGGTCACTATTTTCTTGGTCACTTTCACCCATTTACTTTTAAGCTATTTGATTGTTCTATTTATTAGATTTGTGGTTCTATCCATTAATGAGAAAGACTCAAGAATTGAGCACCTAACTATTGGAAGGGGTTGAGTATAGATCTTATTATCTTAGTATACCTTATCTACTAGGGATTCATCATCTACCAAGTCCTCAAATATTGGTGCCATGTTAAAATCCTTGATCTAATGTAGGGTTATCTTGGAATAATCCTTTGATCTTAATTATTATTCATCCTAAAGATCCTCCCAGTAGTCTTCATAGTAGGGAACATAGGAATATGTTGAGATCCCCAATGCACTAGTAATTTCCCCATTTACAACATATAATGGCTTTCACTCAATATCCCTCAAGGTCATTTGAGTCACTTCAAGATATGCACACTTGGCTTTGGATAAGGAAGCGCATGTGTACCTCCCTATGCTAATGGGGAAATGGATTGCCACCTTATGTTTGCTTGATAATAACTTGTGAATATACACAAGTTATCTCATAAGTTTCATTAAACCCCATTTGTCACTTACATTCCTTGGGAGGATGTAAGTATGACCATTGAATCCCCCTACTCTGATATATGAGTATGTGAGGAATTAAATGAAATACGATCCCAAATTTGTAATCTCTAATGTAGTAGTATCCAAGAATCTCTTCTTTTATAACTCTTGTCAAAAATGACTATGATGTAGTAGATAAATGCATCATTTAATCTTTTGAAGGGATACCTACTTGCCTCAAGATTGAGGTTAGGGTAATAATTGAAAACCTTATTTACTTGGTTAGCTATTTTATTCAATCCTAGGAAGTCTCTCCCCTTGGCTAATATGTAGAATATATTAGAAGTCGTATAGAAATTATTGATATTCTAGACTTTCATCAACTACTTGTGGATGGATTCACTTATTAGCTATGCATAATTGATGTATAGGTTGTTTTGATGGATTACCCATATGTATTGGTACATCTAGTCTTAAAATATCTTAGCATTGGGGCTTCTCGTGACTCTTTGAAAGAGTATGATTAAATCCCCCACTTCATCTTTGAAATCTATCCTTGGTAGTGTTTTGGGAAATCTTATAGATGTAAGCCTAGAGACCCTTAGCCATTGCTTATTAATTACCATTAGACATCCAGTGTTATTATCTTGATAGAATTTATTTGATGATTTGGGATTTATATCAAGGTAAATTTCATATCAAGTATCAGCAACTTTGAGTCTATGTAATTTGGGTCTAGGTCTAGAATCCCTTTCCCTTTATCATTCAAAACTTCTCTCTTATCTCCATCATAATGCTTTGCCAATGTGAGAACTATATCATAGCTTTTTACTGATAGGGGAAACGCTACTACTTTTGGAAGTTCATAATCATAAATTCTCTAAATCCAATCATTTTAAAATTTGGTATTCGCTCTAGTCTAGAAATCACCTACGTTAATATGAACTAGGTTTGTGTCCATGATCTCATTTATGTTGGATTCCCAACTGAGTAGGACATTGGGTCCCTTGGATTTGAATTTCATTTATTTTCTAGACATGGATTTTAGATAAATTACTAGGGGAGAAATAACTATAGAGTTGGTAAGTTTTGAGGGTGCAAAAAAAATGTAAAAGCTTCAATAGATATTGGGGTTGTAAAAGTAGGGAAAATGTCTAGTGAAAATGGTGATTGTAAAACACACTTGTAATTTTTGGAGGAAACTCTAGTGGTTTTTAGGATTATAAATTTAAATAATATCCTCGATGGGATTTGGAGTTATAAGGTGAACTAGGTTTGTTCATGAAGCTATGGTGTTGCAAATGTAGGTGTAAATCCCATGGGTTTTAAAATTGTTTTAGCAACTGAAAAGTCCATGGGGACTATGTAAGGAATCCTCAAAGGAATATTTGACTAGTTTTCCTGTGATCTTTTAAAACCTAGATTTTTAATGAAATAAAATGGAAGGAAATGACTTGATAGAATATTAGATAGCTAGATGAGCCCTTTGCTTTTATGAAATCAACTAAAACCCTATCAACATTTAAGAAAAAGAAAAAAACTAAAAAAGGCTACCAAAAGGAAAAACAATGACACAAATCTAGTTTTGATAGTAAAATGATAGATTTAAAGGATGAAAGGATGATAGAGTGATACTAGTTAGGTGGAAATGGTGTTTGGTTTAAAGCATGGCTTGAATGTATGGTGGTGTTACTTGAATGCATGGCTTGCAAGGTCATAGCTTGGTTTTGGAGATCCAATCCTGATACAAAATTAATAATGAATTAAAACTAACACTTATTATATTTATATAACCACTATAATAAATGCCCCTAGGTTAATGGTTAGTGGGAGGATAAGAAATCTATAGTCTAGGAGAAAGTTTATAATTATACAAATTTACAACTTACACTTTGACCTTTGCTTTTTGAAGGAGAGCTTGGTTATTTGAAAATGGGAAGGTGAAACTCAAGGAACAATTTGTAACTTTGTAAGTTATAATTTACAACTAAAGTTCTATTTTTTGTAGGAAAGGTAATTAGTGGGAAATAGAACTCAAGTTGCAATTTACAACTTTTCAAATTGAAAATTATAATAAAAGTTTTGGTTTTCAATTGGAGTGATTCATAGGAATCAGAGGTTGGGAAATAATTTTCAAGTTTGCAAGTTGAAAATTGCTTTCCAATCTCTAGTTTCTGTGGGGTATATGTTTGGTAGGAAGTGAAACTCCATTAATAATATAAAACTTTGCAAGTTACAAATTATGAGCAAGATTCTAGTTTTTGATGAGCACGAGTTGTGTGGGAAGTAGATGTTGGGAAGTGATTCACAATTTTACAATTTGTAAATTAAATTCCAATCTCTAGGTTATGTCAGCTATGATTATAGTGAGAAGCAGAGGTCTAGATGCAATTTGTAAGTTTGCAAGTTGAAAATTACACCTAGATCTCTAATTTTTGTCATGCTTTGGGAAATGAGTGTCCTAGGTCATTTTAAGACATTTTAAGACATTTTGACATTTTTGGGACAAAAATATAAACTTTTATAGTGACCTATGTGGGGTCATTTTATAATAATGAATTTATTTCTAGTAGCCTTATATCTCATTTGCCATGGAGTCATTTTAATCTTAACACACTTAACTAGTGAAGAAAAAAAATTGGATTTGCCTAAACAAAAATAAAATAGGGAAAAATAGAACAAACTAAGGATTTTTTTTTTTTTTGATGATTTAACCTATGTGAAATGATTTATTAGGAAAAACAACAAATCCCTGATATCTACAAATTTTTTAGAATGAATTCTAATCTTCAAAATCAAGCTTTGAGGTGTATCCCATTGAATGGGATAGGTAGTTTTGATCCATCGAGTTTGGATAGTTATAATGCATTTGCTCCTTTACATTGAGTTATAATATATGGACCTCTCCATATTGCATCGAACTTGGTGTGTTTTTTTGGTTTATCTCTTTTAGCATCCCATTTGAGAACCATGTCTCCTTCACTAAAGCTCATGTCAGATATTTTTTGTTCAAAATCCTCTTTGTTTAAGATTGATTTACTTCTAGAACTTAAATTGACTAGTTCCTGACTTCTTTTAGATTTATGAGTTCTATAAATCATACTATCATTTCATCATTGTCAATCAATGCCAACTGATGATTGAGTTCTAGAGATGGTAACTCAATTGATAGTGGGACTCTAACTTCCCTTCCATATAACAACATGAATGGAGAATTACCATTGTCTCTCTTAAGAGTGATCCTATCAACCCATAGTGTTGATTTTAACTTCATGTGCCATGTCTTTTGGTTGTCTTCCATTATCCTTTAGATAATCCTTATGAGATTTTTGTTGGTATACTTTTGTAGGCCATTACCCTATAGGTAATAATTGGATGAATTATTTAGATATACATTGTGCTTTACATACCATTAACTCACTTGAGTGACCACAAAATAGTTGGAATTATCTAAGATAATGGTGTTAGGAACACAAAACCTTGTGACTATGCCATCCATGAATTCTAGGATAAATGCCTCTATGGTATATTTTAGTGTAACTGATTCAATCCATTGGGTTAAATAGTTAGTTTTTATAAGGACACATTTGTGGCTTACACTCGATGGTAGATTGATCATACCAATGGAATTCAATCCCCATTGAACAAATGGTTGGTCAGCTTGGATTGGTTTGAGAGCAAGAGCTACTAATATTTTCTTCTCTATAAATTAATCCCACTTTAACATATTTCCTTACCCATTGATAGGCATATTTGAATATGTCAAGCCAATAATATCCCCGTCTCATTATTTTTATGGCCACGGTTTTTGTAGAGAAATGTCCACCTGATGGACCATCACGAAATTCATTGAGCACCTTGGTGACTTAATTGTGCTCGATACATCTTAACATGACTCATTTCATAACTTTCCTAAATAATATTCCATCAACAAAAACATAAGGAATGGATTGGAATATGAAATGCATTTTATTGGATTATTGGAAATCATATGGGTATTAACTAGTTTATAAGAAGATAATCATGTCACAAATCCAACTATTGAATAAAGGTGGGTTAGCTAGCTGGGATGCACTTTGAGTATACACTACATCAGATACTACTTCAATAGTCTTAATATTAGAAAGTAGCTATTCACATAAGCCCTTTCATCTCACAAGATTTGCAATTTTGATGTTCATTTCATATTCCATGACTTTTGTGATCCACCTTACTCTTTTTTCATTTATTTGTTAACTTAGTAGGAACTCTTTGACATTTTGATGACTAACATCAGATGCATTTTTTTATTAGAGAGCATATGCCTAAAAAATTTGAGATGTTTAACTATAGCATATACTTGATTCTCCACAAAACTATGCTTTATTCATAATCCTTCAAAGATTGATTGAAAAAAGATATTGGTTATTCTGACTATTCTTTATTCTATTGGGTTAGAATAGTTGAGATGCTTCCTTCCCCTCAAAAATCATAGAGAATGAAATCTTTCTCATTGGTTCGATTGAATAGGGTAGGATCCTAAAAAATAGCCTACCTGATGGCTTCAAAACTATCTTTTTCCTCCTATATCTAGATGAAAATGATGCCCTTATTAAGCATTACAGTAAGGGGTTTGGCCATAGAGGTAAAATTTGGAACAAATCTCCTTACAAAGTTAATTTTTTCAAGGAAACTTTGTAACCACTTTTTATGGCTTGAAAGTGCTAAAGTAGATATAACACTTATCCTTTATGGGTCTATTACAAGACCCACTTTTGAAATAATGTGTCCTAGTAGTTTCCCTTCATGAAATATGAAAATGCACTTTTTTGGATTGAGGGAAACTCCAAATTATTTACACCTTTCAAAAAATTTCCTAAGGTGATCCAAGTGTGTGTTAGCATGTTTTGAATAAATGATGATATCATCTAGATATACCAAGATCATCTCATTTATCAAACCTCTAAAATCCATATCCATGGCTCTATATAATGTTGCACCAGTATTAGTCAAACCAAAGGTCATCTTTTCAACATTCATATGCATCTCATTTTGTAGTGAAGGTAGTCTTGAACTAGTCTAATTCTTACACCTAGATTTCATTATATCCAGAATAACCATCTAAAATGGAAAAACTTTCAAATATTGATATAGTTTGAAGAATTTACTCAATGAGTGGAAGGGGATGATGATCCTTTAAGGATGATTTATTTAGATTCTTTAAATCTACACAAATCCTAATTTAACCATTCTTTTTCCTTACAGGGACCAAATTAGCAACCCAAGATGAGTATTTAATATGGAAAATGGTGTTAGCCTTTATCATTTTGGACAACTCACTCTTCATCAAGTATTATATTTTTGTATTAATTGGTCTTTTATTTCTATGTAATAGTCTTAGTATTTGGGTAAATCTATATTATGTGTTGGGATAATATAGGGTCAAACTCCCTTAGATCTTCATAACTCCAAGTGAAGTTATCATCAAATTCTTGACACAACTCAATAAGATATTGATTTTTAGAATCATTATATACCTTTCCAATATTCAATGTTTTTCCCTATAAAATGACTATTGGTTCATGGTCTTCTTCATTAATCATGATGTTCTTCTTTTCACCTTTTAGTTGATCATCTAAATTGAAGACACTCTCTAAAGTAACAAGGCCCATGGGTAATTTATTTTTCTTTAACTGAATAATTTGATCCCCATATTTGTCTTGGAGTATTGACTAGTTTCTATCAGAGAATTTAGCTTCTCTTAGAAAATTTATTATCTATTGATCACTTTCAAAGACTTTCTAGTTAGTTGCATTATCAATAATCAATGCCCTTACTATTAGCTTTACATGCTATCTATTTTTCTTCTTTATTTCTTTAGGAAGGCTATATTGGGAGCCTACTAAGGCCATACAATAAACATATTTTTTCTATGTTATTGGTACTGATTGAATGTTTAAAGTGATAAAGTCCTCTACCAGGTCTTGAACCCTATATTTTAAAGATCTTAGAAATTTATTCTTGGTTATGATTCTAAATATTATTTGGTGAATAATCAATTCACTATCACCCAATACTTATAATGACTTTATCCCTATTTCCTTATACAATTATAAAGCTCAAATAAAATCTTCATATTTAGCTACATTATTTGTGTAGTTGAACTGAAGTCTAAAAGAATAGAAATAAATCTCCTTTTATGGAGAGACCAAAACAATACCTAAACCTACACCATTCCTACTTCTCAATCCATCGAATAATATTCGCCTCATTCTTTGAAGATTTTCAACTAGTTTTATGAGAATCAGGATGATTGCATCATTTTCATGAATGAAATATGTACCCAACCTAGTTTCCTATTCATAATCATAAGAATCAAATTGGATATTTGATACCTATTCATCTAGATGAGTGTTTTGGATATCTTCCATAGGTGTTGTAACTTCATTATTAATCTCTTCTTCCTAATCATGTAATGTGTAATTCATGTCCATAGGGATAGGAGTGTATGGCTCCATATGGTCTTTATAAATTACCTCAGATCTTATTGTTACTCTTGTTTCATATCTCATCTTAAGTAATATGTGAGACTAATTAGTAGAAAGATACCCTCCCATTTTTGTAGTGATGTCTCATGAAATGTAAATGGAAAAATAAGGGGGGAGATCAATAACTAAGATATCTTGAGAAATTGACAAGCTTGGACATGTGTAGATGGTAAGGTTTAAACCTTTTATTATCCCAACTATTTAAATAACATTCCCATCCAATTGAACCACATATTTTGAGATAGGTGTATATTTAATACAAAGAGAATTAGATTTTTTTTTGGACATAACATAACTACTAGCCCTTGAAGCTACCTTGTAATTATGAATGAGATGCTTCCCAACTATAAGTGGAAGATAGAAAGGGTGAGGCTTGCCATTTTTAATCACTTTGGTATTAGTTTGTGCTTGACACAAATTAATCATAACATTAGCTCCCTTTTCCATAACTTTATCCTTTATTTGGAAGTTATTCAAAGCTTCATGTAGAAAATATCTTTGTCTTAGAATGGACAGTGCTTCCCACATAGTGACATTAAAATTAGTATTCTTCATCTATTAAATAATACTAAAAAAATGTTACCAACCTTAATTGGTTCCTTTATGGGAACTATGTCTTATTTCATGAGATTTTGGGTTAGTACTTTTGATTTTAATTGGCCCATTGGCATAAATGGTGGCATCTGTACTATGTTGCCTTTTGTAGATTCTTGTACAAATTTAAAAGTTGTAGTTTGATCTACCCTAAGGGCTGATCACTTTTATTACTATTTTATTTTAACATGTATTTGTTTCTACTGAACCACTACCATTGAATAATCCCTCCTAATTTACACCATAAAATTCCTACTCTTGTCAGTTCAAAAGAGTAGTCTCATTTTGAGTAGGTTCTTGTGTATCTTTCTATTAGGAAGTGGATTCTTCTTGCTATTCTTGAAAGTTTTATATTCCTTGTACCACCAAGGATTTATTTATTACACCATTAGGATAAGTGTTTTGATTATGTGGTTGAGCACAAGGATAAAACCACTTGCACTCCTGAGATAGGTTGTTTTGAATAGGTATTTGAAAGTACCTAGTGTAGGTAGAGAATGGATGTTTTGAGGTTTTGATTTCATATTTTAACCTTATAGCTATGAATTTACATGGTATGGCTACCTATTGGGTTAGTATTTTTGGTTAGATTACTGATAAGGCTTGTAGTTCTAAGATTTTTGCCTTTTCATTGCTACTAACTCATTGCTAAAACTCTTAAGTAGTGACTTAAAATCATATAAATTATTAGTAGGAGTTGGATTTAAAGCTACTATTTTGATTGTGGTGGGAATTGGAGTAATTTTAGGCTATGTAGGAGGTATTTCTATAAATAGAGGCATTGGTGGCCTTAGGGAAATATTTCTAGTTCGAATTAGATAATTTTATGTTTTTATTATAATTTCATAGGCATTGGGAAGTGCAGTGCCACCTATTGACTAAATCATAATAGTTATATCACTATTAAAAGATCTTAATTAATATATTAAATCATTATTTTGGTTGGCTTGACCAATACTAGAACTCTATTCTATGTCTTTTAAAATTGAAAATTGAAATCACTCATAAACTCATGAGGAGCCCATTGAATAATAGTTAGTTGTTTAAACAGGGAGAGGTGGTCCATTTTATCTTCAAATTTCATCTATAGTGTATTTATCAAGTCATCCTAAACATAGATGGAATTGGAAGATGAGATTTTGTACCATTATAAGGTTTTACCCTTAACAGAGGAGACTAGGAGTCTGATTACAACATTATCTTGTACTAAATTTAGACTAAACAAATATTATCAATGTCTTGTATATGTTCCATAGGAGTGGTAGAAGTTTCTCTGTAAAATATGGAAAGATTTTTAAATTTGAGGTAGGTATATCATCATACTAAGCCAATTAAAGTGGGATGCCTCCATTGAAGGCCATGAAATTTTGATTTCTCATAGCCATAATGAGAGGTATGAAACTAATAGGGATATTTGAAGGAGATGAAAATAAATTTGAAGGATATACTCTAGTGTAAGGTATGATTGATCTTTATCTCTTTTTATATGGAAATGACAATTCCAAAAACTCAGCTTTCTTACCTTTAATGATTGATCTTTATTATTGTTTTGGCATACATAAACCTTGAATTCCTAAATCTATAAGCCAGTGGAGTTTCTAGTTACATTTAAAATGTGTGTGAGAATATTAAAACACTTGTTGAGAATAACACCAATCTCTTATTAGTAATTTTTGGGTCCCATCGAGCGTGCTAAAAACTATTATCACATAGATTTTACACCCATCTTGATGTTGTAACATGTTGTGCAAAAATATAATGATAGAATGGGATCATCTCCAAGATGTAGGACCTTGGTGAATTGAGGTTAACCTCTAAAAAATTCTAAATTCCTTTCACTGAGTTTGGTGCAACTAATAAACTACTAGCTCATCTAGAAATTCTACTTCTTAGTGATCTTGCTTCTAAACTTGGGTTTGACTATGAGAAAAGAATTATTGAAATGAAATTGCAAAACTAAAAATGGTTATTTCACCAAATATTTGTAGTGTATTTTAATGATTTTTTTGAATAAACATAGTATAAAATAAATATATTGAAATTTATTGTGGCAAAAACTCATGTAAATGTGAAACCAAAGGTAATATTGGGTATTTCTCTTACAAGGGACAAGATTATTTATTTTTAATTAGATAATCTTTCAAAATGTAAAAATAATACCACAAATGAAATTTTGTGACTAAAATAAGAATAAAATCATCCACAAATTGATAAATAACCTTGCAGACACAAATATGGCACAAAAAAGAAAGGCAAATCCTTAATTTATTCTCATTCTCTAGGTTACAACATGTAGATAACTTATCCAAAATGTGTAATAATCTCTCTAATAAAAAGATAAATAGGTTACGCCATAATACCCATATTTATACAAAAGTTTCTCATGGAAGAGATTTATTTAACAAAAACTCCATGCCTAGCTTGAAAATATGTAAAATCTAAAAACCCCATGCAAGGGAGCATGATCTTTAGCTGTAATGGCATCCTTAACAAAGTGAAAAAGTGAATAAAAAGCATGCAGCTACTAGGCATTCCAAAAAATTGATGTAAGCATAGGAGAACCTATATAATATTCATGCAATGCTTTTATATTCTTTGGTTGACCTACTAAATCTTCTCCATGTAATGAGGTGTGAAAAGTGAAACTCAAACTTGAGCAAAAGATAGCTTTAGGTTATTTTTGCAAAACCTAAATTATAGTTTTCAATTGGGACTTTTAAAACCTTTTATGCCATCCAACTTTGAAAAAACTAGAAATGCAATTTACACTATGAGTTTTTTTCAATTAAACAACTCAGACTTGTCAAAAAGGAAAGTGCAATTCACAAGTTTGTTTTTTACAACTTTTAACCTATCAAAAAGGAACATGGAAATTACAAGTGGCTCTTTGTCAAAAAGAGTTGTCAAAATGATGGTTGTAATTTACAATCTACAACTTTACAATATTTTTACACATAGGAAATACAATATACATAATTATTTATTTTTATGGAAATAATTATTCTACAACCAAAAATTATGAAGACTCTTTGTCCTTCTTTGCCTATGTCTTCTCAATATATGCATCAAAACTCTTGAAGATATCTAGGATACGTTCTTCATCATGACCAAAAGAATATAGGTGGATTATTTCACATTTTATAATTATGTTAGAGTGTTCCCCTTTTTTAGCCTTATATACTTGAGTCTCTTTTCCTATTTGATCTAATGTATTATGGTACCTAATAAAATGGTGGATGGATCTCAAGCTGAATGTTGTGTCTCATGTTGACTCTTCTTTAACCATTACTATGAATTTGTCTAAAATTCCTATGTTTAAGAATCTAGTCTTGATGATATATTACTTGATATGACAACTTATTCAGTAAATCTTCAATATCAAAGAGCATGTTTGTGACCTTGTCATGTATAGCCTTATATTTATTGATACTTTATATGAGTATTCTTATTCTAAATTGAGCTGCTCTATCTAATTCTTCATCCTCTACATCATTTTTTAGTATCTTTTCTACAATGAGGGTATTAATTTTAATTGTGTCCACAAATGTCAAATTTGGATAGAATAGGTTCAATCTTTGTATCTCTTCCTGATATTTACTTATTTTCTCTCCCAATTTTGTCCATCTATCCTTCAGGGCTTTGTATTAATCCATTACTAATTCAATAACCATGTTTCACTTTGAGATGATCTATTTTACCCAGTCCTTTGTATCCCTTCCCATGTTTCCAATCTCTGTCACTACATCAAGTGTTTCTCTATCTCTGATATGAGTAATAGATTATGTTGGTTAGGCAATGGGCTAAATGAGCTTCTTTAATATAGTTGTCAATTGTTCAACCTTATTCTTCAATTCATCCTTAGTGACCTTATCACTATATATTTTCTCAAAAAGAGAGTTAATTATAAATTGAACATAATATTTCAATACCTCTCTTTTAGGATGACCAAAGTGGAATTTTGATATTTCGTAATCACCCACCACTATATATTCTTTTTATTTATCTAGTGGGGGGACTACAATCTCTACACACTTCTTACTGAATCATATATAATTCTTAATATGGTTCTAAGAATTTATTTTAGTTTCTTAAATGCATCTACAAGGCCAAAATCCATTGTTTTTGGGGACACCATCTGCTTATGTTTATTCCCCACTGATTATACTAGCCAACTAAGAGAGGTATCCTATTGTCCTAGCACTACCACTTATGAATATAAAATTAAATTTGTTACACTAGTGCTTATGATGACAAGTGCTAAATCTATTACTATTATAGCCTTTGAATCTTTGGCTAATATTTTTCCAATCTCTTCCCCATATGTGGGTTGAGTGGCCACATTAGTGTCAATGACTTGCTCTTTCTCTACCTCCTTTGTGGGGGATAGGGTTTTCATGGAAATAGAAGAAATGGTTGTGTCTTTTGGGGGTATGGGATATAAAAGTGACACTACTAGAGGGGTAGGCATAAGGAGTTGAAAATGGGGAGCTTGTGGGAGTTTGTAATCCAAAGCCATGAATGGACCAATTAGAGTTGTGGGGATACTCAGGGTTGATGAAAAGGGGAAGGTGATAAGAGATGAAAATGAAGCAATAATTATCCCAATGGTTAGGATTGCCGATGGGATTGCAGGTAGGATGACTGAATCTATAGCTATATACTATTGTGTGGTGTTAGTGATTAATAGGGTGGAAGTGGTTATTAAAGATGAGATGGAAGGAATTATGGAATAAGGGAATGAAATTATGGAAGAAGGAGAAATTATGGAAGGGAGAGTGAAACTAAAACCTAAGTTTCCAATTAAGTTGATTAAACTATTAACAATGGACTTACTGGTATAGGAGGGCTAGTAGGAATGGAGGGGGAAATTACTTGAGGTGAAGGTAGAGTGGAGATAGTGGGAGTAGGTGTTGAAGCTAATGGAATGATAGAGATAGGAGGGACTATAATAGATATAGGAGTAAATACTATGACTAAAATAGGAGTATACATTATTGGTGTTTCAATAAAAGTTATATCTTTAGATGAAATTACTATTGATTATTCCACTACTACTCCTTGTCTACTTGATTTTCCTCTCTTAGCCTTTGACTTTTATTTTCTCTTGTGATATACCAATGAACTATTTGCCTATTCTAGTAGGGTTCCAATAATATAACCTTTTTCTATTGGTATTACTCCTTTTTCCTTAAGCTCTCTTATATTCTCACTAATTCTCATTATTTATTTAGTCACTTTGACCCCTTTGCTTCTAAGCTAGTTGATTGTTATATTTACTAAATTTATGGTTTTATCCATTAATGAGAAAGACTCGAGAATGGACCACCTAACTACTAGAAGTGGTTGAGTATATATCTTATTATCATAGTAGACTTTGTCTACTGGGGATTCATCATCTACCAATTTTTTGAGGACTGGTGCTTTGTTTAAAGCCTTGATATGATACAAAGTCATCTTGAAATAATCCTTCAATCTTACTTCTTCTTCATATTGTAAATCCTCCTAGTATTCTTCATACTAGGGAACATGGGAATATGTTAAGATCCCCAATACACTATTAATGTTTCCATTTACATCATAGAATGGCCTTGCCTCCATATCCCTCAAGGTCATCTGAGTAATTTTGGTGTTTGCACACTTGGATTTGGATAAGGAAGGGCATGTGTACCTCTTTATGCTAATGTGGAAATAGATTCTCACCTTGTGTTTACTTGAAAATAACTTATGATTCTTAATGAGTTGCCTCACAAGCTCCATTAAATCCCTTACGAGGGTATAAACACAACCACTGAATCCCCTTAGTCTGATATATGACTATGTGGAGAATTGAATGAAACAAGATCCCCAACTTGTAGTCTTTAAAGTATAAAAATTAGAGAAACTCTTATTTATTAGATTTTTATCAAACATGACTATGATGTAGTAGATGAATGCATCATTTACTCTTATGAAGTGATACCTACTTGCCTCAAGAGTGAGGTCAGGGTAATAATTGAAAACCTTATTTTCTTGGTTAGATATTGTATTCAATCTTTGGAAGGCTCTCCCCTTGGATATTATGTAGACTATATAAAAATTTATATAGAACTTCCTTGTATTCTAGACTTCCATCAATATCTTATAGATGAAGTCACTAATTAGTTGTGCCTAGTTGATGTATTGCTTGTTTTTATGGATTATCTATACATATTGGTACATCTAGTATTGAAATATCTTGGCATCAGGGATTTTAGTGACTCTATGAAAGAGTATGATTAAATCCATCACTTCATCTTTAAAATCTATCCTTGGCAGTGTTTTGGTAAATATTATGGATGTAGGCCTAGAGACCATCATCCATTTATTATTAATTACCCTTAGACGTCTGGTTTTATTATTCTGATAGAATTAATTTGATGATTTATGAGTTATAGCAAGGTAACTCTCATATTCAAGTATTAGGAACACTGAGTCTATGAAATCATGGTACACATTTAGGATCCTTTTCCCTTTGTCATTAAACACTTCTCTCTTATATGTATCATAATGTTTTTCTAATGTGAGTACTAGTTCAAGGCTCTAAATTGATAGGGGAAAGTTTTTACTTTGGTAATCCATAGTTATAAATTCTCTCAATCCAGTCATTTTTGAATTTAGCATTCACTCTAGTTCAAAATCACTTAGATCAATGTGACCTATGTCTATGTATATGATCTCATTTGTGTTGGATTTTAAACTAAGTGGGACATTGAGTCTCTTGGATTTGAATTTCATCACTTTTCCAGACATAGATTCTGGATAAATTACTATGGGAGAACCAACTACAAAGTTGGTAGGATTTGAGGGTGCAAAACACATGTGAAATCTCTAGTGGAGATTGGGCTTGCAAAAGTAGGTAAAATGTATGGTGGAGATGGTGATTTCAAAACACACTCGCAATGTCCAATGTAAACTCCATCAATTTATAGACATGTAAATGTAAGTAAGATCCTTAGTGGGCTTTGTAGTTGTAAGGTGCACTAGGTTTATCCATAGAGTTGTGGGGTTGTAGATGTAGGTGTAAATTGTGTAGGTTTTAAAATTATTTTAGAAAGTGAAAAGTCCATGGGGACTATGCAAGGAATTCTCAAAGGAATATTCAGCTAGTTTTTCTATGAATTTTAAAACCCTAGATTTTCTAATGAAATATAATGCAATGAAATGACTTAATAGTATATTGGATAGCTAGATGACCTTTTTGATTCTATGAAAACAAATAAAACCATATCAACATTTAAGAAAAAGAAAGAAAACCCTAAAAAAATATACCAAATGAAAAAATAATGGTATGAAGCTAGTTTTGATAGTAAAATGATAAATTTAAAGGATTCAAAGATGATAGAGGAATACCAATCAAGGGGGGCAATGATGTTTTATTTGAAGCATGGACTGAATGATTGGTACCATGTCTTGAACGCATGGCTTTCATAGTTGAAACTTGGTCACAGAGCTCCAATCTTGATCTTTGTAAAAATAACAATGAATTAATAGTAGCCCTAATTATATTAATATAACTACTATAATAACTACCCCTAGGTTGATTGTTCATGGGAGGTTAAAAAATATGGAATATTGGAGCAAGTTTTCAACTTTGAAATTTGTGTTTTGACCTCTTCTTTCCACTAGATAGCTTGGTTTTTTGAAAATATTAAGGAAAAACTCAGGGCACAATTTGTAACTTTACAAGTTATAATTTACAATTGGAGTTTTGATTTCTATAAGAAGGGTAATCAGTAGGAAGTAGAACTCAAGTTTTAATTTGAAACTTTGTAAGTTGAAAATTGCAATCAGAGTTCCATTTTTTAGTTGGAGTTATGTGTGGGAAGTAGAGGTTGGGAAGTAATTTTCAAGTTTTCAAGTTGCAAATTACATTCCAATCTCCAATTTCTATGGGGTATATGTTTGACAAGAAGTAGAACTCCATTTGTAACTTTCAACTTTGAAAGTTGAAAATTATGAGTGGGATTCTAGTTTTTTATGGGCATGAGTTATGTGGAAAGTAGAGATTGAGAATAAAATTAAAAGTTTTCAAGTTGTAAATTGCATTCTAATATCTAGTTTATGTCGACTATGATTATAATAGGAAGTAAAGGTCTAGATGTAATTCTCAATTTGAAAATTAAACCTAGATCTCTGGTTTTTATGGACTTTGGGAAATGAGTGTCCTATGTCATTTTAAGGTTTTTTCAAAAAAATTAATGTGTCTCCCTTAGGGTACTTGACATTTTGACATTTTTGGGACAAAAATATCAATAGGAACTTGACATATTGGTAGGTAGAAGAGGTTCCATCCCTCATACAATGAGTTCATGTCCTACCAATCAAGATATTATAAGAGAGGTGGAAATTAAAGATCTTAACCTTCACTCAAATAGTGACAGATGGGATGGTGTTAGGGATCCATAGAACCTAAGGAAGACATTTTTCTTTTGTCATAGCCTTGACACATGTTGAGTGTATATTTAATATTAAAATTAGAGTATTCAAGATTTTTAATGAAGTTAAGAGAGGAAACACAAGTATCTTAACCCTCTTCAATCAAGGCACACTTGACTTAGATGTCACTAATTTGGATGCTTATAAATAGGGAGGATTGTATACATATAATATTTTCAAACTATATCAATTATTGATGTTTTCTATCTTACAAGAACCCATCAAGTCTCTCTGAGTGCATGCCCTAAGTGGTGTACTAATAAATGGGTGGGTAAACCATTGGTGCTTCATAGGATTGTTATCCCTTTTTTCCACTTTTTATCTATATACTTGTCTCCTAAAACCATTCCCCTAAGCTTTGTGTCCTACTTTTCACCCTCCTCTAGTATTTTACCACCTTCATTATCCCTTCCTAACCTAAAACCCTTTTTTTAAGTTTAAATTACATATTTGGCCCCATTTAACTTGTATTTTTATTGACAAAACTCATTAAGGTCTAGATTGGCCCCTAGCTGACCTAGTTTATGACCTAGTTTTATTGGTCAATTATGATTTTAGGTCGACTGGGTCAACTTTATCAACCTAAAATTTTTGAAGGGTTTAGGGTTAGATTGGTATATATAAACACATTCATTTTTCCATTTCTAATAGAAGATATGAAGAAGTAAGATATATTTCACATTTACTTATTCACCATTATACTTGAGGAAGAAGCTTAGGGTTTCATACTTTCTTTAGAGATATAGATCTTGTCTTATGGAGAAGTCTTTTGGATCAATTGATAGGTTGTGTATCCTAGATTTAACTTATCCTTATCATCCTTATATACTATAACAACCACTTTTGAATCACCTTGGCTAAGGGAGATATTGAGGCTCGATGGGTTCATCTTTGAAGGTAAGTATTCCTAACTTTGTTCTTCCTTTATAAGAGTAGATATATATGCATTTGCACTTCTCTTCCATTCATTAGGTTTTTTTATACATTGACATGAGTATATGTCTTATATACATGTTTATTACCCCCCACTTTGTGTCACAAGCTTTGGTGAGCACTATATTAGATTTTACTTTACTTGTTATTAGTCTAGTGAATATGAAAACATAAGACCTAGTTAGGGTTATTGCATAGTTTAGTTTGACTAGAGGATTTAAAAACCTTCTTAGTGATATAATTGTGATAATGGATCCCTTGATTAGGTCTAGGAGATCCATCTTGGTCATGACCTTAATTATCTAATGTATCCTCAATTGAAAGTGTAAGTAGGATTTATCTTATTCGATATTAGGATTGATTTATACATCTATTGCATATCTCATTGCATTCATTCTGGCGAACCTAATGTTAATGCAACCATTTCAATTTTTCTTTCACACTTTCATTTATATTATCTTATTATTTTTCTATATTTTTGATATTGTATTGAACCAGCCAGTATAGTTGTAACTTTTTGTGCATAGGTTTAAAAAATAGTAACATCAAAATGACTATGTTTTATCTATACAAGTCTTCATCAGATATAGGTTACTAGATCAAATAGGTTGACATAGTACTCTTCTTCAGTCTTAGATGAGAATATAAGGTTGAACAGGTTAACTCTATCATCTTATCCTCTTTGTTAGTATTCAAATCAACAAGCTAGGTTGAATAGGTCAACTTAGTCATCATATTCTCTATGTCATCATATAGATCAACAAACTAGGTCAAAAAAGTTGACCTAGTCATCTTATCCTTATTTAACACACAAGGTTTTGTAGAGCTAGGTTGAACCAGTTGACTTAGTGTGTAGAGTTTGAAATCAACATTCGAGGCACTTCAACATAAAATTTTCAATCCTAATCATCTTCCAACCCACTAAGGTTACTCTATTTCTCTATCTATCATTTGAGTACTTCATTTTAGTTTTTTTTTATACAAGATAGTGCTCTTTAAAAATGTAACCTTGACTCTATTGTGTATTATTTGAATATAGTATCATCTGAATTGACTCTATAATATTATAAATTTGGGAAATAACAACTATATTCTATTAATTAATTCACACTTCAATTTTTAACTATTTTCATGTTTAGAGTAACTCACATAGTCTAAATAGGTGGTTTTTCAAATTATCATTTAGTTACACTATTTTTCTCTTTTCACACACTACCAAATCACATAGTATTCAAAATATGTTTAACACTTGTATTCCCAAAACCTACCTACTTGGATTACATCACCAAGGGCGAAGTCCATTTGGTTTTCTAGCCAAATATAAAAACATGGTTAATGGCGTATATTGGTAAAGCACCAACACCCTTATCACTATAATATTTTGAAGTGAGGGGGTAAGCCCCAATACCAAGATAGTAACATTTTCAACACATATCCCATTCAACCTAAACATCCTAAAACTATCCATACATTGCTTTCTAGTTTCCTATTTTTAGACAAATTTCTTATTACACTTAAAATAACACTTTCTAATAATATAATAACACTTATGATGACCACTTAGTTAGACTTTAATTTTTATTTGATTACTTTCTCTCTCATCATTATGTATTGTATTACAAAAACTTGCATTATATATCATTGGTGTAAGGTTTTATGTTGTGTGCCCCAATTGATCTAATTATTTATGTGTTTGATTACATTACTTGCTTCAATTATATTTAAAAATATTTCCCTATTTTAGCACATTATCATTATATTTGGTACAATATTTTATAGTTATGTTTTCCCTTATCAATAGTACATAATCAATTTATATGACTATGTATCCCTTTCTTCCTACTTTATCTCCTAGTCTATAATTTAGATTCAAACTTTACAACTCTAAATACCTTTTTGCTAGTTAGGTTACAATACTAAGTCATCTAGTTCAATTTTGTATCCTTATCATCTTAGTTTCATACCCTATCTATATTAAAAATTTGACATGTATGACTCTATACCCTTATCTACCTCTTGGATTATAGAACACAGTTGACCTAGTCAACTTTGTATCCTTTTTGCCTCTTTGCCTTTACATTATATTAGTCTCCCTTAATCTTTCTCCCTCATCATGAAATTCCTATTTGAAGACAACACTAATTTTAATTCAATAGATATGATGAGATTTACCAACCCCAATAGGTTATCCCATAAGCAACTTATGGCTCTTAACCTAGATGAAATTAATGTGCATGTATCCACTTGCACTAAAAACTAAGGGATTGCTCCTCATTCATATTTAGTTTAAAAACATCTCTTCTCCTTAGAATATCAACCTAAATTAAAGTATAGTCCAAAATGTTCTTTTTCATCAATGAGTTTCCTCAACATTAAGGAAAATATCCTTCTACTATTTACCATATCATGATAAGTGGTCAAACTAAGGATCCCCATTCACCTTCTCCCACATTCTCATATGGATTTGGGGACACTATATTCTTTTTTTCTCAACCTCTTCCTTCTCTTTTGACCCCTTCTCATACTATGACAACTTCCTCTCTAATTTCTTCCACCTCCATACCTATTATATCTACTAACATGGCAAGTTCTACATCTAGAAGGGCCCTTTGAAGACCCTCTCTTCTCAATTCCTCCACTAGTGCATCATTTGATACCCATGGTAATCATGCCTCTAGTGCTACTTCTTCTCATCCCTCTATTAGTGAATCTTTTTCCACACAAACAAAGCATTCTACTAGTGCCTCATTTACTAAAAATTCCTCTCAAGCCACTAATAACATGCATGTTATGATTCAAAGTGGTACCCAAACCAATAATATCTATGTTAATGCTACACACAATTTAAATAAAAACACTCAAACCCTTCAACTTTTCTTAAAATATCTTGGTATGATCCCAATAAATTTTCTTGGTTTCATTCTAGTTGGGGTAATTCTCATGAGACTTGTAGGAAATGACATAATTTGGCTATGGATTTTCTTCTTGCTCCCAATTTTGACCATGATTATATCATTTGTAAACGTCAACAATATTATGAAATTACCTTAAAAACCCATGAAATAAAAACTAAATATCAAGTTTTTAACCAAGCTAATGCTTATTTGGCCATCTATAAAGTTGTTATTCTGAATCCCCAAGATAACAAAGATAAGGCTACTCCTTCTACAAATAATATTGATAGTATTATATACCAGAATCATAAAGATGATGTGGTCAATATTACTAATATGATAAGGGTGGTTAGCTTCATTTATCCTCATCCCATCCACACTCCTCAATCATCTTGAACTTTTCATTTTATCCAAGACTCTTCCCCAACTCACTTAACAAAGTTGGGGCAAGAAGACCTTATATCTTTTGATGAACCAATTCTAACACTGAATAATAGTTCTCATACCATTTATTCCACTCCTTAAACCTCTTTAACCATCACTAATGATACTCAAACTTTTATTGATACTTATTCAAAATTATCTCAAACCAAACTTGCATCAACTACCACATATCCTCAAGACAATCAACAAACTTATCCTCTAATTTAACCTCCTGCATCTTATTACCATAAATTCACATGCACTTTGGATCCTCCTTTTGAGGACATCATTCAAAACTATGCACCTCTTTCCAATAGTCCCCTTATGGGTTATGATGAGTGGGATCCTATCATGGAACTTACTAATCTCCCATCTCAAATCCTATTTCTTGAATTTATGTATACTTATGTACATTAACGTAATCATCTTATTTATTTCTTGTTCAAAATAACCATCCCTTATCCTCCCCTAGTGGGACATAAATCTACCTTATCCAGATTAGAAGATAGAATTATACAACTATGTGAAGAGATGTCTATACACATCAATGAAATAATAGACACTTCTCTTTCCCTCAAATTCCTCATTACTTCTATTATCCCCGATGATATTATAATTTGTGTAGATGATCCTTCCCTTTTTATCAGTGTTCAAATTAGTGATATCTAACTCAATTATGCCCTGATTGAAGAGGGTTCAAGCACTTGTGTTACATTTCTCAATTTTATTAAAATCCTTGGATATTTTGAATGTAATCTTAAGTCCACATGCAACATATGCCAAGGTTATGACCAAAGGTAAATACCTCCCTTAGGCTATGTGTGGTTCCATATCACCATCCTAACTATGGATATTCAAGTGAAGGTGATGATATTCAACTTTCCTCTATCTTATAGCATTTTTATTGGTAGGCCATGGACTCATCGCATGAGAGCAGTTGCCTTTTTCCTCTTTCCAAAATGTCAAATTTCCTCACAATGTAGAAATCTATATGATTCAAGGTGAAACTAACCCTTAGAATTTTGAACAATTCTAATAACATGGTGTATTCAATATTCTAACCCTTGAACCCTTATTAAGCATTTCATTTCATGAATCTCAATGGTTTAGATTTCTTATCAACTCTACTCAAGGTTATAATGGTCACCCCAAACTCATCAATAATATACCACCTAACCTCCTAGATTTAAATGATGATGAGCCTAAAAATATCAATCTCAAGATCAAAACCTTAGATCTCTCACCTCATCTCATTTCCCATCTTTCACATTATCTGAATTTATGTTCCTATTAACCACCTAGTGATGATATACCCATTATCTTAACTAAGACTCGGCACTCCATTCATCACACCATATCAAATGAAAGGTTATCCCTACCTATGACATTGACCTTCATACACATGACTATGATTATGGATATACCTTATATGATCTATTATTAGGTCTTATTTAAGATCAAGATGCTAAAATTATTTGTTATCATTCATCTTTGATTCATTATTTCAATTAATCTTATCACATTTCATCCTATATAATTCCTAATTTTAGCATTTTTACTCTTGTTGATAGGGTAGAGATGGTGTAAACACCTTCAGTTTCTAAATATACTCATGGGAGTATGACTATGGATTATGTTGTGACTCGTCACTATCTTTTTTCTAGATAATAGGACCCCTCTAGATGACTTATCCCAAAAATTCTTATGACTATCCTTTAGCCATATGTGCATCTACCCCTCCCTTAACTAAGCCCAATTCAGATCTTATTCCCACTCCCTCTCTAGTTGAGTCTTTTCCAATTTTCTATCATATTACTCCTTTAGTCGAGCCTCACCCAAGCTCTCCACTAGCCCCACCTTCCCTTGGCGATGGTTTTACCCCTTTACCATAGCTAACTTTTTTGCCCACAAAATGCGCTAATTGACCATATTTATATTCCTAAAATTTCTAGTCATTGGACTTGAGAATTTTCATTACACAATCCTTCCTCAACTTCCATTTCTACTCCCTCTATTATCACACCCATAGGGTCTAATAACAAGTGTATATGTTGCTTCCACGACATAGATAATCATTCATCCATGCATTGTCATAATCTATGGCAATATATTGACAACTTGCATCCAACTACTCCTCATCATATAGATAAGGTTATACATCCCACAAAATTATTCTCTTCTAAAATATGGATATGTATATTTTCTCTAGAACTAATGTAGTACTCATCACACTAATCATTTTTGCATCCTTTAGTAGAATCTTGATTTAACCTTTTTTGGAAATATTCATGTATTATTTCTAATTTAGTTAAAGGGTCTGAGTAGTAAAATTAATAAACAAATATGAAATAAATTAATATACTAATTTGTATAATATGATTTCAATTTGAAATTTTCTAAAAATACTAATAAGGGAAATAAAACAAGACTTAGAAACTAATTGATATGACTAAGATAGAGGCTAGAATTCACTGTGTAATAATATGACACTATCACAAATCAAGAAATAGCCTTTGTTTTATGATTAGATAGGAGCAAAAAAAATTACACCCTAGGATCCAGTGTTATAGTCTTATTTTTTTATTTTCTAGAAGACCTAAGTTTTTTTTGTTTTGTTTATTGTGTCTGTGAGACCCTCCTTGTAAAATTTTGACTATTGGATGTCCACAAAACTCCCAATAGAGATGATTTTATTTTCAAAACCTATAATCCATTATACTTTAACTAGTTTTGAGAAAGGATGGAGTTAATGTGTGTAAGATTAACTAAACATGTATCCATACCCCTTATGTGGGCATGCTGCCTACATACCAATACCTGAAAGAGGAATCAAGCCATAAGTAGTTTTCCCACTTGATGTACTTTGTGGAATAGTGTGTATGAAGATGCAAAATTATAAACTGAGTGTGCTTGAGGTGACTAGGGACTAGTGTAAGGAATTTTATAAGCTAGAAATGGTATTGGATGGCTGTATGTAGAGAATAAGGAAATATGCTTGAGTAGTCTTGCTTGTATTCTTTCTTTTTTTGTGATTTTTGCCAACCCCCTTCTAAATGAACTTTTAATGGGATTTTATAGGGATCTGTTATTCATGGTTCTAATGTATTCATGTTAGGCTAACAAGGATGATAGGAACTAGAAGGAAATAACTATTTGGGATCAAAATGTGATTGGATAAGAGTGCCAAAAATGGGGCACCCTAGGGTTTGACACTATAGTCCAAGTTGGGCACTATAGTCCTAAGTTGATGGGACTTGGGGTGTTGATTTTTCATAAAAATAGGAGTCTGGTTCAACTAGGATCAGGTCTAGAAGGCTAAAGATGAAAGGGAATCAATGAAAAGATGCCTATGAGGGTCATGAAATCAAGAAGGCATAACCTATGGGATGGATTTCACAAGTCAAACTCAAGTTACTAATTTTCACATTTTATATGACTACATTTACCTCCCCCTTTATTCTAGTGATGCTTCAAAGTGAAATACCAGGATAAAGAAAAAATAGAAAGTGTACCTAAACTTACCTGTAAGGGTGAAGCTCATAAATTTTTTATGGTGTTGGGTGTACATAGAGAGAGAACATTGTGAAGTATGAATCTTCAAGAGAAAACAAAAAGTAGATCAATACTTACTAGATATGTTATATCTAAAATAAGAACGTACAAAGCTAGGTAAGAGAGAGAGGAAGAGAAAGGAATGTATACACCTCATTGGGCATATGAACCAATATAAAACCTATTGTGATGTTGAGTAATGTTGGATGATGATTATTAATGTTGAATGATGTTGTACCAAAATTAATATCATGAATGGAGCTAAGTTCTCAATTCCTCAAGAGTGGTTCAAGAATGCAAAGGCTATCCCTTTGGCTCCATCATCATCCATTAAGTGAAGCTATGTGATCATTCATGTGATAATCAATGTTTGGTTTATGTGTCCAATCCCTTTGAATAGGTGTCTCAAGAATATAAGGGCTAGTTAGTCCTTTGGCTCCATCATTACCTCGTGAAGTGAAGCTATAAACTAATACCAGTATGAAATGTGTGTCGTATGAGATGGATCTTTAATCCCATGAATGTTATGTAGTCTGATAATGTTAGTTTAGATAGACAAATGTATGCTAGAAATTAGGCCACTCTTGGCCACTTTGAAAGATATAGATTAGGATTGTATGAAAGCTTCTCCAAAACTAGGAACTAGGGATATATGAAAGCCATTCTAAAATGTGGAGGTTAGGCTTGTATGAAAGCCACTCCAAAGTGATGTCAACCACTTATAGATGGATTAAGTCACACAAATACTAATAATACTTGGGTAATATGTTGAACTTAAAAAGAAAAGAAAATAAATGTGTCACACACATTGCCCCCAATCACTAGTGTCTAGAACATGGATTCTGATCTCGAAGTTATACCAACTACCATATCTAAAAATAGAAGTGAGATCCATCATGTCACATATTATACCCCTTATATCTATATTCTCTAAGTAAAAGTGTACTAAAAGGTGTTGATTCTAAACTGGTCTGAAAGTGCAAAACTATAGTTTAACCTACTTTTCTACCTACATTTGTGAAATCTAGTTTTTTTGTTGTTTAAATAGGAGCACCAAAAATAGGACACCCTGGTGTTCGATGCTATTATCCTTTGCTAAAAATAAATTTTTTAATAGAATAATCACTATTTTTATAGTCTATTCCTCTTGGTTTTACCTTTGATTGTTATTCTAAGTGTTCTGAAACTAGTTTTTCAACTAGTATGAGTTATGATCTCTATGAGAAGACCATTGTTTATTGCCCCCTCTGTTTAGGGTAGGAATGAAGACCTTGTAATGACTTCCCTCAAAATAAAGAGACCTATAAGTGTGTTATGTTATCAAATGCATGATATAACAATGATAATCTACAAGATATCTCAAGATATAACATAGTTTGTAAAGGAGATTGTTAGATCAATAGGGGTATGCCTAGATAGATATAACAATGTAATAGTATATGCAATGTACTGAATTGAAACTAGAATTGGAAGTTTGGATAGTTTTTAGTTGGTAAGGAGGGATGGAGCATGATGTTTATCATGGAATTCAAGATATCTAGGTAATGCATGATATGGATCATGACATTGCAAACATTGAGAAGCAAACAAGCAAATAAACACACAAGGCAAGAAGCAAGAAGAATACAAGAGTGTCCAAGCGGCCAAAAAAATAAGGGACATGGGCACATGTCACTCAAACTAGAATAAAATAATATAAGGCATGTTCAAATTCCACATACACATATAATTGAACAAGGAAGGTTGGTGTGAAAGCCACAATCACATAGAAGAGTATAAGTAAAAGACATTGAAAAGTATCCTAAGACACACACAAGAATATAAGTAAAGGAAATTGGTAAATGTAATAAGGCACATACAAAATAAAAACAAGAAATGATAAATGTAATCACATAAAACTATTATAAGAAACAAAATAAAACATGTAAAAATTGGAAATACAATCACAGATAATTAATCAAAGCAAGAAAAAAAAGTATGTAAGATAAGGAGTACAAGACTAGGTATATGCTAAGAAACACACAAGTGTTATATACAAGTGAATGTTGATAGAGTAACATATGTAATATAGTAATTAATGTACATCAACATGATAACTAAAGTCTGTGCTATAATAATAATGTAACCTAGAAGGTGTAGGCATGTAGAAGATGCCCCTGGTGGGTATATCTAGAAGTAGAATGCCCCCTCAATGGGTAGAGTGATGAAATCAAAGAGCTATATGTCACTACACATGCTCAAAGGAGATAAAGTGAAGCATGGTAATGTATATAAATTGATAAATAATAGAATAGAATAGAAAATGTAAGTCTGACATAGAAATAGAAATGTAAAGCATGGATAATGCATACAATTGAAATGTTTTTGGTGTTTTGACATATTTGAATGTTTTTGGAATTTTGATATATTTGGATGTTTTTATATTTTTGATATAAGATATGTACAATCAATCATAATAAACTATGTACATGTAAACTAGGAAAGGATGATACTAACTAATGAGTCTCATGGGAGACTCCCTATCATGGTATCCTAAAGCATGATGGAAATGTTGAGACTGTGGCTCTAAAAGCTATATATGTTGTAAATTATCAAAAATGTCTGTTATAAAGGAGACCTCTATGGAAGTGTGTGAACTCTCTATGCTAGTGATGGAGGCCACAATTATGTCTGAATATAAATTGGAGTAAGAACTAAAAATGGTGGAGAAACTAAAACCTATGGCTAAACTAAAATTAGTGACTATGAAATAGTAGATGGATATAAAGTGGGGAGTGGTAACTTATATGGAACTCCACCAACTATAACAACCTAATTAACATGAATGAATTTTACACATTTATGAATTTTATAAGGTACTTCTCAAAGTTTTTGAATCTATGGTTAACCAAGTAACATATCAAAAACTCATACACTAGGAACTATAGTAAATGGTGTGGCCATGTGTGTTAGACCAACCTATAAAAGAAGTACAATCTCACCCAGTGAACTCGATATGTACCCACTAAATCCACTGATAACTATGTCTATCAAGGTGATATCCTACTTTGAATATCCTAAAGTTGTATTAATATCATAGTGAACATGTTCACACTGGATCCATAGTCTATGAAAACATTATGAATAAGATGATTAGAAATGTAAGCTCTGATAAAGATTGAATAATAATCCAAATCATCCTTAATGATCTCCTACTCTGAGAAGGAGATGGAAGGTCTGGATAAAACTTTGGAATTGTATACACCAATCATGTTGGTCAAAAGATGTAACTCAACTAAAGGTGTCCTATATATATCTGGTGGGGGATATGCATGAAACTCATGGTGAACCCTTGATGTGTCCCCTATCCCTTGTTTTGAATGTTATGGAAAGGGATCTGAGAATATTTTCAAAGCTTTATCTTATGTTTACTTTGCCTAAGGTGTCTCAATTAAATTTCCACTATTAATATGATTACCATCTATTAAATAATGTATATGAGACACAAACTAATGCATATATTTTTTGCATGGCTTGGTGCCCTATGAAACTCACAAAATGCATGTTAATCATATCTCCATGGAAGAGGTTTTATTGGGTCAACTTCTTAAATAGGAGGGAGAGATATGATGTTACATTCTAATAGCTACTGTAAAACTATGGTTAAAGAAACTAGTATATTGGTAAAGGTTCACCTAGGAGGTGCTGATAAAAACACATGCAGAGGGGGATTGAAAGCCACATTAACTATTAGTTGATTCTGACTCTTGTTATCATTGATCATGACTTTATATGGGACTTTGTTATTACTCTTATTTGTTGTTTTTGAGATACTTTTGTACTTGAGTTTTCCCATTGAAATTATTTTGACTTCTCTTTCCTTTAGTGTGTGACACAATTCAGTGAAGGAAGAGAATCTTTTGAACATAATTGATTCATCCAAAGATGGTAGAAGACTTTGTTTGAAGAGATCTTATAACTCTTGATCAACCATGGGGATAGTCTTCTTAGCTAAAATAGTCTTATATCAAAGAACATAATCTGTAAGATGCTCATTTGACCTTTGTTTTTATTATGAAACTTGGGCATATGAAACCTTATCACCAATGTTAATGTTGAAATGATCTAGGAACTTGTTAGCTAAAAGATTGAATGCATTGACCAACTAATTTGGTAGACTGTAGAACCATTATAAATCATAATCTTTTAGGCTCCATGGAAATATCTTGTAAAGTAGCTAGTCATTTGGTATATAATCCAAACATGTTGCATGAAAAGATCTCAAACGTGTCTCTAGATTACCCCTGCCATCATATAAAGTAAGATTGGGTTGAACAAAACCTTGTGGAAAGGGTGTATAAGCAATTTGATGTGCCAATAGTGTATGTTATAGAGCAAAATAATTCAAAGCCTGCATAGGTCTAGAGGCACCTTGCTCAAGATGTAGCAACTTATATTGAAGAGATTTTATCTCTTTCACAAGCACTTCCACATCAAGAGACAAAGATGTACTAGCCATAGCTAGTGGCATAGAGGTAGTTTGGGCTGCTAAGGGGGGTTGTTGAGACATAGTCACCTCTATATTTTCATTTACAATTGGTTGATTTTGGGTTTGATAAGATTGACTATTGTTCAATTTTTATCATTCCTCTTGACGTATTGTAATAATGTCATCTTACATGTCAGGGTGTTTAGTTAAAAGTTCTTGAAGTTCCCTTTTATCAATTTCATCAGAACCAGTGTATTGGGCATTGTTAAGATAAGAAAACAATTTAAAATTTGATTGATTTTCTTACAATAATTTATAGTAGCAAAGTGCTAGAGAAGATAAGTAGTAAACATAAGAAATGTAAAGTCCAAAAAACAATGAATTACAAATTGCATAAAAATGATATGGAGCTCTCACATATGTAAGGTAATATCTCAAGAAACAATGAGACCTAGTATATGTAGTTCAAGTTTTAAAGATGATTACTTTGACAATTACTATGAAAATTTGAAATTGAAAGTGAATTTTTGAGTGAAATATGCAAGTAAAAAATTAGGAGTTTATTAGAAAATTTATGATTTAATAGAACCTAGTATATGCAATTAGGGTTTTGAAAAATAAATATTTTTGAAAATTAATATTGAATTTTAAAATTTAATGTGAATTTATAATTTTAATATGCTAGTAAAAAATGATAAAATTATTAGAAAATTACTAAGAAAATATCGGGACTTGGTATGTGCAACTAGGGTTTGAAAGAAATTTATTTTAAAATTATTACAAAATTTTAAAATTTAATGCTAATTTATGATTTTATTATTCAAGTAAAAAATTAGAAATAATATAGGAAAAATTAGTAGGAAATTTACCCTAGGGTTTCCAGGGTTCTATGCACAAATAAAGTCAGGTTCACCAAATGATTTAACTTTTTTTGGAAATATTTGTGTATTATTCCTAATTTAGTTAAAGGGTATGAGTAGTAAAATCAGTAAATAAATATTAAATAATTAAGATATTTATTTGTATAATTTGATTACAATTTGAACTTTCATAAAAATATTAATAAGGGAAAGAAAATAAGACTTAGCTAGAAACTGACTGATACAATTGAGATAAAGTCTAGAATTCACTATGTAGGACTAAGACACTATCACAAATCAGGACCTAGCCTTCATTTTATGATTGGATAGTAGCATTAAAAATAGGACACCCTAGGCTTCAGCGCTATAGTCCTCTTCTTTCACTATTGTCTAGGAGACCTAAGCATTCTGGGTTTTGTTCACTTTGTCTTTGACACCCTACTTATGAAATTTTGACTATTGGATGTCTATGGAACTCCTTGTAGATCTAATTTTGTATTCAAACCCTAGAATCCATTTTGATTTGACCAATTTTGAGAAAGAGGGAGGGTTAGTGTGTGTAAGATATGTTGAACATGTATCCATACCCTTTGTTTGAGCATGTTGCCTACATATTAATACTTCGAAGAGGGATCAAGCCATATGTGGTTCTCCCACTTGATGTACTTTGTGAAATATTGTGTATGAATATGTAAAATGATAAAATGAGTGTGCTTAAGGTGACTAGGGACTGGTGTAAGGATTTTAATAACCTAAAAATGGTATTGGATGATTATATGCAGAGAATAGGGAAATATACTTGAGTATTCTTGCTTGTATTCTTGTTTACTTTTTGATCTTTGCCAACCCCCTTATAAATTAACTTTGAATGTGATTTTATATGGATTTTTTGGTAATGGGTAAAATGTATTTGTGTTAGGCCTACAAGAAGGAGGATAGGAACAAGAAGGAAATGATTAGTTGGGCTCAAAATGTGATTGGATAGGAGCACTAAAAATAGGACCCCCTAAGGTCTAGTGCTATAATCCAAGTTGGGCATTATAGTCCTAAGCTAATGAGACCAAGGGGATGGAGCTATCATGGAAAAAGAATCCATCTCAACTAGGATCAGGTCTAGAAGGCTACGAATGACTAAGAATCAATGAAAAGATGCCTATGAGGGTCATGAAGGCAAGTAGGACCTATGGGATGGATGTCACAAGTCACACTCAATTTACCAATTTTTGCATTTTATATGATTACCCATCTCAAAAATAACCTCACGACCATTCTTATACCTATGGGACCTATGGGATGGATGTCACAAGTCACACTCAATTTACCAATTTTTGCATTTTATATGATTACCCATCTCAAAAATAACCTCACGACCATTCTTATACCTATAATCCTTCCTAACATAGGTTTTTCTCACAATAATGTTCCCCCTTATTCCCTCATGGTTCCACCGCATATGGTCCCCTATCCACCTATCATTTCTTTGACCGTGATTCCCTCACCCATGAATCCTCCTTCACCAGTGGCCCCTTCTCCAACAGTGATTCCACCTATGGGCCATTTTCCATTAATGACCCCTTCATCTCCTATAGAATTCATTTGCATTCCTTATCCTAAGCATCCCATGCACTATAAACCTCATTAGTATGATATTTCAAGTGTTCCTATATTTTAAATCAAGGAGATTTGATGTGAAGTGTTTTATCAACTTTCCTTAAAGATTGATGAGACTTTGGTTGTAGTCTAAGTTTAGCTTCATAGAGACTTATCAGATGTTATGGATAATGTGTTGGGATAAATATACTAGTATTTATGAACATAAAAATGGAGTTATTTAATTTCTTTCTTGATTTATATTGGACATGTGCTCCAACTTTAAATTTATCTATCTTATATCATTTGACATTGTGTCAAATTCATATCTATCTTACATGATGACTTTTGTTTCACACTACATGTTGCTTATGATGTTATTATTCTTATTATGTTCTATTATGAATTTTTTTCATGATTACATACTTCTTAATGAGTTATTTTTCTATGGTTATCTTGTTCTCTTTCATGATTATTTGCTATATTATCTCTATAAACATGGATAATTTTTATTTTGACTTGATTATACAAACCTTATTCCCTTTAGTCATTCCTTCCTTACCATGTGATTAGTTAGCAAATAATTCATCTCATTATAATCTCATTTTACCATTCCACTTTGGATCTCCCTTTATTCCCTTTATTTTTTTTCATAAACTAATCATACACATGGTTAAAACTTGAGATAACATGTTAGTTCATAGTTAAGCCTAAGTGTTCTAGTCAGTCATGTCTTCAGATAATTAGCTTCCTTTAGCCTAAGCCTAAATCTCATTCATGTGTATCATTTTATCTCTCATGGTTTTTCATTCTAAATTCATATGGAGGAGGAATATTAAAACATAAACATTCAAAATCCAACTAATTTAATAAAATTCAATGATATAAAAGGAAACATTCTAAATTTTCAAAAGTCAAATCACACTAAAAGACATGATTCTAAGCAAATATCCTTTTTCTAATCGAAGATAAAGCTCCATAGTTGGCCTCATGATAGATTCAATCCTTTTTGGGTGAAATAGGCTAGTATATTAGAAAATAAGAATAAAAAAACTTAGTGCTCACTACTTTCTCACATAAGTACCCAATCTTCATAGTAGATCGACAACTCTGTAAAGGGTCTTGAAGAATGGGGAACATGTTATGGGAAGGTAGGTCTATTTTAATTTTCTTATTCAAAATATATTTCATGAGTTGATCTTAGTACCACACTTATTTATCTACATATATTTTTTCTTATAGTGAATAGGTATCCTTTGTATATTGATGATCACTAATCACTTAGTGTCTTTGAATGTCCTTAGTGTGCCTCATGTTTTCTAAGGTCTTATCATAAGATTCCTAAGTTATGATTATTAAATTACCTCTTTCATTCCCTTAAATCCTAATATTTAACCTTGAGAAATGTTGTTTTGTTCATTAATCACTCCCCTTAGGTGTTCCCATTTGTGTTTTAGTGTATGACCTTGGATAGGACTAGGCCTTCCTCACAAATTACCAGATTTTCACACTACCATTCCAAACATCCCCTCTTTACCATATTTTACCCTTTTATCATTGTTTACACATCATTGGTGTTCCCTTTGTGACTTGTAGTGTAAAATCATGGATAGGACTTGGCCTCCACCATAAAATTTTCCAATATCCAAGTCAAAACAACATTACATATGTCAAATATGAGATAATATGTGATTGATTATGAGTTACATGTCATTAACATTCTTCCCATCTTGATTTAGTATGTTTTATACTTAGTTCATTAATATTTCACTTTTATTTTCTTATTTTTTGATCGCATGTAAGATTCCAACCATTTTTATTAAGTTTTTCATACTTCCTAACTTGAATTAGTGTGATTAATTTAAGTCCATTTTACCAATTTTATTTCTCTTTTATACTTCCCAACATGATTTAATATAATTGATGGACTTCATTGACTTGTTTTTTTTTACCATTTGTCTTTCATGTGATTTCCACTTTATTATATTATTTTCATACTTCCCAATGTGATATAGTGTGATTTTAATTGTTTTAATTTGGTGCCAAACTTTTTCATGGTTCAAAAACATTTTTAGTCCTCTTTTTTACCACTTTTTTGTTTATTATACTTAATCATATTTTTTTATTACATATTTCCCATCGTGATATAGTGTGTAATGTATTTGTTCATAATTAATTATATTTTTCCAAAGACCTTTTTGTTTGTTTCTTTTTAACCAATAATGTGTACTACATAATGCTAGAAAAGAAAACACTCCACATAGATTTCCCATACCATATACAATAAAAGTAAAATATATTTGTTGCATCAATAACCAAAACCAAAATATAACTCATGAGACCAAAATATAATTATCAAAACAATATATCTCTATATATCACATGTTTTATACAATGGTACAAAATAATCAAATACATCACTCCATCTTTATGGTTGGGCTCCATCATACCTATCTCATGGCCTAGAAATGTTTCCCAAAGATGCCTCAGAACATCCACTCTACATAGTGTTCTATAATGAGGTTGAATAAGATCTTAACCCTACTACCTATCCATGTAGGTTGGCCACTTGGGTCTATACCTATCCCAAATAGATCATGGTAGCCATGTGTGAAACTGTCTCCTAAGATAGGTCTTGCCATGCCTATGCCTCTCTTACTCTTACCCCTATCCATGGATATAGCCCATACTCACATATTTGTAGCTACCTCACAACCTCCCCCACTAGTATAAACTAGCATGCTTGAGTCAGGGTAGAGGATACCATAATATCATCTAGTATGGTGGGGTTATATGGTGTCAACACTCCATCCAAAATGTCGTGGTGAGCTACCATGACTAGGGATCCCCATCTAATATCCTATATCATAGGGTTTGAAAAAATAAAAACCTAGATAGATATCAAATCAAATATACATCTTAAAATCTATCAACCTAAAATTATATATAACTATTATTCTATCTCAAAGACTAAAAATTAAAAAAAAATCTTACCTATCCTAGTGTCACCAGCCCTATCTACTCATCCTTTGAGTATGGTCTCTCCATTAGCCCATCCCTAAATCACCTAACCGATGGGTTGTCTCCCTATCAAATCAAATCTTGGAGTTACCACCTACTCATGTTGCAAGCCTCTCCTTAGAGGTGACTCTATTGACTAGCTCTACCTTGGGATGACTGTCAGATCATCCTCTATATCCACCCTCATTTATGCTTGATCTTATTGCTAGCATATTTTTTAGTGGTTTTTCTAAGGTGGTTTCTACTCCTCCTATTTTGGTGTCCTTTTTTATACCTATTTCATCCTTACATCCACATCCATGCCCTCTCCTCCTCCATCTATTGGTTGTTATGCTTTACTAGTTAATGGTCTCATATGTTATGGCCTAATCATCGATCTCTCAAATGACATTCATTTTCTCCCTCTCCCCCTCAAATCTCTATCATGTCATGCCCAAAAAGTAGTAACTATTATAAGAGTCACTGGGTGTGAGATTCTAAACTATCCTAGTAAGTGTGCCACTAGCTACAGCTCTACCCACCAAGTATAGTGGCCTATGATCCACACTCAAGCCAGTCCTGGCACCATGGTTACCCAAATATGAGAAATCATGTTAATATGTGTGTAAGGATACCACATGATCTCTCATCATGTGATATGTCATTGACCACATTAGGTAACCTAGCTAGCCAATACATCAAAAACCTTTCATATATCCATGCACTCAACAACATCAATGGTCGCATGTTCTTTTACCATCTAGATAACATACCATATATATCATGCATGATCTAGACCTAGATAATAGACCTAAAATCATATAATGCCCTTTGATCCAAATAGAATGGCACAAGGCTATTGTATATAGTGGTACCTTATTGTTTGATTTATGACATAGCACTTGTGTTGTCATAAGTCCAATTTTAACCTTCTAAATATCCATAATTTGTACAATATACACATCAAATAATCTCACCCTCATCCCTAAGTAGATCCTATCTTAGCATGTTTCCCACCTAGATAGCATTTTCATATCCTCAAAATCATTTGGTGTCCCTGTGATCACTAATGTCCCTCCTATAAGTAGTCTAAGCAATGCATAAACATCCTCTAGTATGATACCTACCTCTATGGTATCCCCATCCACCACCCATCAAAACATGTCGATCAACCATTCCCATGCTCTAAGGAACATGGAAATGAGATCAACACTTACTCGGATACATCTCATCTCCATGATACCTCTTAGGCTTAATGCAACCAATCTCACTCTGTCCACATCTATCAAATGATCTAGAAAATATGCTAACCACAAGGCATCAATAAATTTCCAAAATCTCTAGCACCTTTGTAAAATATCAAATAAAAAAGGATGCATTATATCTACATGTCATTCATAATCACAATACATTCTTAAAAGTTTCACAAAAATGAACTGGTTTGATTTAATTTCTTTATTTTCTACCAAATTGACCTATTGCAAATTAAATCAACCATATCTTTTATCAAGGATACTAGATCAAACCTGCCATAATTTCAACTAAATTGGCCTTTGTAGTACTAAGTTGGCCACTATCTAACTTACTAGTACTAAATTTTCCCCATTAATCCTCTACAGTACTAAGTTAGCCACTTAAAAACAAACTAAGTTAGCCCACTAGTACTAATTCATCCCTTTCTCTTAACCAAATAAGTCAGTCACCTACTACTAAGTTGGCCTACTAGTTTTTATTTTCTTTTGAAAACTAAGTTAACCTCGTAGACCTTGTTCATCCACTATAATGACTTTTTTACTACTTTTCATAAATGCCTTGGGTATTTATTGGTCTAACTCCTTCCTACCTAATACCCTATTTGACCCCTAGTGTCCCTACAAATTTCTTATCATTCATTTTGGTGCCTAGCTTTTGTTTGACATTAAAATATCTATAAATCATTCAATTTCAAATAAAAATATTCAAAATTTTGAAATTTTTAGTTGCTTACCTATGTTTCACTCACTATGTTTGTTATGCATCCTCCCCATCTTAGCTATCATCTCCTCACCATTCTGGCTCTCTGGGTTCTCACCAGGTTTCTCAGAGCTCTATTTTTATTATAATAGCAAATACTATGAATTATATTCTTTTTCACCCTATTTATATTTACTATTTTAAAATTATTTAAACTTCAAATATCTACCAATAGATTTCTTATTTTTCTCATATCTTTGTCCCTACTAACTCTCTTTCCAAATCATAAAATGTTCTATAATCCTAATGTCATAGAGAATATTTTTAACTATTATATGTACATGTTGCAAAGATTTCAATATTCACTCTTTTTTGCTAATCACTATAGGTTCACCTAATGTTCCTCATATTGGACACATTTACATTTATCACATCTCTTTCTTTAACTACAAAATTAAGGTAAGTAAAGGTATGTGTTTTTTAATTCTATCTTTTAATTTATCTTATTTTCTCCTCATTGCACATTTTTTAGCTTTAGAGTTATGCGTTGCTATGTTATTTTCCCAAATCACCATCCCATGTTGCACCTATGTTACACATGATGAGCTTTGAGTGGGTCATATATATACACATAGTATTTACAAACTTTATCAATTATTGATGTTTTATATCTTGAAAAAACCTATCAAGTCTCAATCTCTCTGAGTATATCCCCTAAGGTGTGCACCGATAAAGAGGTGGGAATACCATTTTTGGTTCGTAGGATTGTTTTCCCTTTTTCCACTTGTTATCTACACACTTGTCTCCTAAAACCATTCCCATAAGCTTTGCCTCCTAGTATTTTAACACCTTTATTAACCCTTCCCTAGCGTAAACCCCATTTTTATAGTTTATGTTACATAGTTATCCCCCATAAACCTTATATTATTATTGAGAAAACTCATTATGATCTAGGTCAGCCCCTATTCAACGTAGTCCATGACCTAGTTTATTTTTTCCAAATATGATACTAGGTCGACTAGTTTGACATTGTTGGCCAAAACTTTCATAAGGGTTTAAGGTTAGATCTTCCTATATAAACACAATCAATTCACCATTTCTAATATAATAAAAGAAAACATAATATATATTGTGCATATACTTATCCACCATTCTACTTGAGGAGCAAGCTTAGGGTTTCATACTTTCTTTGGAGATATGGATCTTGTCTTATGGATAAGTCTTTTGGATGCATTGATAGGTTTTGTAGCCTAGGGCTGATTTATCCTTGTCATCCTTACATACCAAAACAACCTCTTGAAAATAACTTTGTCCAAGGTAGATATTGAGGCTTGATGGGTTTGTCTTCAAAGGTAAGTATTTCTAACTTTGTTCCTCCTTTGTAAGAGTAGATAGATATGCATTTGCATTTCTCTTACATGCATTAGGATTTTGTATAAATTGACATGAGTATATATCTTCTATTCATATTTTATTTTTATGTTTATTACCCCCCCACTTTGTACCATATGTTTTGGTGAGCACTATATTAGATTTTGCTTTATTTTTAGATTAGTTTAGTGAATATGAAAACATAGGACCCGTTTCATGGTTATTACATAGTTTTTCTTAACTGGAGGATTTGGAAGCCTCCCTATTGATATTATTATGATAATAGAACCCTTGATTAGGTATATTAGATCCATATTCATCATGACCCTAATTATCTAATGTATCCCCAATTAGAAGCGTAAGTAGGATTTATCTTCTCCAAGCTAGAATTAATTTATAGATATATTATATTTCCCATTGCATACAAGGATCATCTACATGAACTAGAACCTCATATAGAATCATAAAAGCAATATTAAATTTAATAGAGAGAGAGATGTCTATTATTTTTTCAACATGTATAGACATCTCTTCATACTATTGTAAGATGTTATCTTCTAACCTAGATATGGTATCTTCACATTTTTCTAGGGGAGGATGGGGATGTTGATTTAAAATAAGAGTTGCATAAGGTGATTGTAATAAAATGGAGAAGTCTGCATGAGTTTGAGAAATGGAATTTGAGATGAGAGATTAGTAATCTCTATGATAGGATCCCATTAATTATAACCCATGAGAGGACTACTAGATAGAGGGGCATAATATTGGAGGAGTTCTTTGGAAGAAGGATTAGAAGTGCATTTACATTTTTGTTGATAGGATACATGAGGTTTAATTAGAGGAACAATTGGTTGATAATTTTGAGAGGATGGGTAATTGATGTAGTTCTGGCATGTGATAGAATTAAATAAATGGTATTAGAAGGTTGAATTTACTAGTGATGGGTAAAGAGGTTGGATAAATTTTAGAAATGGTATGAGAGGTTTTATCCAATGGATGTGTTGGAATTTGTTCATCAAAAGAGATAAGGTCCTCTTGCCCCAACTATGTTAGGTGAGTTGTGTAATAATCTTAGATAACACAAAAAAGTGTGATACAATTGGTGCATGTGAGTAGGATCAGAATCAATGAAGGAAACTACCATTTGAATATTTGTCATGTTGACCACATTATATTTAGGAGTTGGGTTTATAAGACTATCAATGTTATTGGTGGAATTAGGCTTATCATTATTGTCTTTATGGTTTGAAAGAGGTCTTTGTAAATGCCCAGATGAACATTAGCCTAGTTTAAAAATTGATTTTTACTTTATGTTTTGTGAGATTTGAAGGTAATGCCATAGGATTATTGACATTTAAAAATGAGGTAAATGTGGTTGAAATTTAGACCAAGAAGGAAATCCATATCCAAGTTATGAAATTGCCTACAAGTCTCTTGAGAGTGACCCTAACTAGCACTAAACCAACATAATTTATTTGGATCATAACATGATTTCATATGGAGATTGGGATCAAGTTATGATTTAAGAGGCCTTGGTAGATGATTTTGGAGTTTTTTTATGGATATTGTCTTATGAACATTAATGTTGTTTATAGGAGAAAATTGAGGATGAGGGATGTGGTTTAAAGGGGGAGCTTGTTCCACAGCAAGGTCAAGAGTAATAGATTAAATATTAATAATGGTATCATAAGAATAAATGGCATCAGCATTAGTGTCATGACTATTTTTTTTTTTGATGAGCATGAAAGTGCCCACAAGAGGTTTGTATTGCTCTAACTAACACATGAGAGAACATTGGTGATTAGTTTGGTCAAAGGCCTCTTCCAAAGTTTATGAAGATAAAGTCTGGACCCAATATTACAACTTAGGATATAGAGAATTAGTGAATAAATGAAAGAGGTTATCATCCAAGATGTTATTTTCACACTTATTAGATGAGGTATTTCACCATTCAATGAAAGCTTGTATGATTTCCATCTCAAGTTACTTGAGATTAATAAAATAAGCCAAGGTATTTTGAGGGAGGTCACTAATTTGAAACTCTTATACTAGAGAATTAACTAGATCTTCCAAGCTAGTGATGGAATGAGACTTGAGTTGGTTATGCCAATCTAAAGCATCAATAGATAGGGTTTTTTATAAGATATTGGTAGTGTCAAAATTTTTTAACTTGGCATAATATTTATATAAATTGTCAAATGTTTTTAAATGTAACGTAGGATCAATTGACCCATTGTAGCTAATAGTAAGGATGATAACTCCTATATCTATGTTATCAATTTGAAGTGTAAGAGGTTTATTTTGAATATGTTTAATCATTTTTTAATAATATGTGGTTGAGGAATAAGGTTTCCATGGGAATTTATAAGGAGGCATGGGGGGATTTTGGTTGTACACTCCCCATGGAACCTATTGAAGTTGATTTTGGAGATGAATAAGGTGATTCTACATTTGCATCATTTGATTGGCATTATTATCTTGGAAATAATTCATTTGGTAAAGATTTTGCATCAAAATTTGATGTTTTTGAGTGGTGTTTTGATTAGTGTGTGCATCAAGCAATGCTTTAGCATTGGTATTAGTGGCTTGGGTACCACTATAAGTAGTGGCATGCATAATATTAGTGACTTGAGAGGCATTATTAGAAAAGGAGATAGTAGTAGATTAATTATCATGTGTTGTGACATATGCACTAGTAAAAGGATTAGAAGAAGAAGAAGAAGAATCACTAGTGGCATGGTTACTATGGGTAGTCAACAATGCACTAGTAGAGGGATTGAGAAGAGTGGGTCTGGGAAAAGGCCCACTAGATGTTTAACCTACCATGTTCATAGAGATACTTAGCATGGAGGTAGAATAAATCAATTAAGAAGAGGTCATATAATGAGAAGGGGTCAAAAGATAAGGTATAGGTTGAGAGGAAAATAAGCTATTACCCCCAAATTCATGTGAGAATGTGGGGGAAGGTAAATGGGGCTATCCTTATTGACCACTTATCATAAAGTTGTAAATAGTGGAAGGGATTTTTCCTTGATGTTGAGGAAATTCATTAATGAAGAAAAGCATTTTTGGATTATAATCTAATTCAATTTGATATTCTAAGGAGAACATAGGGTTATGAACTAAAGATGCATGAGGAGGAGTCCGATAATTTTTAGTGTGAGTGGCCAAGTGTATATTATTTTTATCTAAAGTGGGGGAAAAAATTTATTTATAGGGAAACCTATTGGGATTGGTAAAGTTCATCATATCTGATGAATTCAAATTTATGTTTTCCTCAAATAGGAAGTTCATGATAAAAGAGAAAAGCTAAATAGGATAATGATGATGCAAAGATAAAGTCAATAAATAGGACACATATTTAAATTAGTTGACTATGTGTTATAACCCAATAGGTAGATAAGAATACATTTTCATTTGGGTTGAGTGTGTATTAAAAATAGAGAGATCAAGTAGACTGATAAGGATACATAATTATTTAGGTTAATTGTGTACTATTGAACAAAGAACTAAATAGGAGGATAAGAAGACACAGTTATGAATATCGATTGTGTACTACTAAAAGAAAGTTAAAGCATAGTCTATAAGAGACTATATCAACCCAAATGATAATGTGCTAATACAAGGGAAAAAAATTTAAGATAATTTGAAGTAAGAATGAAAATAAACACAAAAACAATTGGATCAATGTGATTCATCCATTTGGCTCACACAACACAAACCTTACACCAATGCTTATTAATGCAAGTTTTGAGATACAACACACAATGATCAAAGAACAAGAAATAAACTAAAAAGTAAGTGATAACTAATTGGTCACCCTAAGTGTTATTATAATATTAGAAAATTTTTATTTTAATGTGATAGAATTTTTTTCTAAAATAGGGAACTAGAAAGTAGTACAAAGTTGGTTTCAAGGCATTGGGGCTAAAAGGGATATATATTGGAAATGGTACTGGCTTAGTATTGGGGCCTACCCCCTCATTTCATAATATTGTAGTGATAAGGGTGTCAAGTGATTTTCCAATAAATACCATTAACCACATATTTATACTTGGCTAGAAAACCAAGTAGACTTCCCCCTTGGTGATGAAATCCAAGTAGGTAGGCCTTGGGAAGATAAATGTTTAAATGTGTTTTGAATGTTAAGTGATCTGGTAGTGTGTGAAAATATTAAACTAGTGTAAATAAAATGGTAATTTGAAAAAACACCTATTTATGATATGTGAGCTACTCTAATCATAAAAATAATTGAAAAAATAAATTTGAATTAATTACTATCAAATAAATGTTAATTGTTTGATTAAAAATAGTACAAAATCAGTTTAGGTGACACTATATGAAAATAATGTAGAATAGAGTCAACTAGGTCGTTATTGTTCTATAAAATTAAGGTATTTAAGAACAAAGTTGAATAGGTTGATTATATCTCTCTGACAAAAAATAGACTACACAACTAAGTTGACTAGGTTGATCTAGTTAGCTATAGGTTTACAGTTTTAAACACTACTAATTTGGGAAAAATAGAACTAAAGGAAGTACAAAAATGATAGATAGATGAAATAAATTAACCTTGGTCGAATTCAAGATGATTTATATTGAAAACTTCATGCTTTAATACTTTATTTATTGCTTCTAAATTCTATAAATTGGGTCAACTAGTTTGATTAAGTTTTGAAAAACCTTGTATGCTGAAGAAGAATAAAGAACAAAGTCAACATATTCGATAGTGTTCATTGACCTGTCTATTCATAGAAAGAATTAGCATATAGAGTCAACTTGTTTAATAGTGTATGATAACATAGAATTAAAGAATAAAAATATGTTGAACTTTTCAATCTAGTAATATGTAGTTGATGTAGACCTGTACAGATAGAACAAAGTCATTTTCAAGTGACTATGTGTTAAACTAGTGCATAAAAAGTTAGAAATATATAAATTGGTTTGATATAGTGATAAAAATATAGAAAAATATAATAAAATTATAAAAATTATGGTGTGAAAGAAAACCTACAAGGGTTATATTCACATCAGGTTCACTAGAATGTATGCGAAGGAAAATCCAATTGATCTATAAGTTAATCCTATCTTCGAGAAGATAAATCCTACTTACACTTTTGATTGTACATACATTATATATTTAGGTTCATGACCAAGATGTACTTATTATACCTATAAAATAAATATCTTACCATAATAATATCACTAGGGAGGGTTCTAAAGCCTCTAATCAAGTAAAACTATGTAATAACCCTAACTAGGTGTTATATTTTCATATCAAATAAACTAATAACAAGTAAAGTCTAATCTAGTTCTCACTAAATATTTTAGCACAAATTGGGTAGAATAAAAATTAAAATTTAACATGCATATAAAATATATACTCACATCAATGTATACAAAATCCTAAATCATGGGAGAGAAGTATAAATGCATATCTATCTACTCTTACAAAGGAGGAACAAAGCTAGGAATACTTACCTTTGAAGATGAACCTGCCAAATCTCAATATCTCCCTTATCCAAGGTGATTTGAAATAGGTTGTGGTGATATGTAAGGATGACAAGGATAAATCATCTCTAGGCTACATAACTTATCAATGCATCCAAAAAACTTCTCCACAAGACAAGATCCATATCTCCAAATAAAGTATGAAACCCTAAGCTATGATCCTTAAGTAGAATTGTGGATAAGTAGATGTGAAATATAATTATTTTATTCTTTATTCTCAATTAAATGATGAAATGGATGTGTTTATATATATGTGTGTGTAACCCTAGATCTTTATGAAAGTTTATCAGACAAGGCCGACATAATTAACACTATATCATTATTGATAAAAACAAATTAGGTCTTAATCTAGGTCAGCTAGGGGATGACCTAGACCCTAAATGAGTTTTATCAATTAGAGTATAGGGTTGATGTGGCTAAAAATGTATTATAAAACATAAAAGAGGATTTTAGGCTAGGGAAGTGCTAATTAAGGAGAAAAATGACTAGAGGAAGGTGCATAATAAGAAGCAAAGCTTCGGGAAATGATTTTTAGGAGATGGTTTTGTAGATAAAAAGTGGTAGTATAAGGAAAACAATCTTGAGAAGCACCAATGGTATACCCACCCCTTTCCTAGTACACCCCTTAAGGCATGGACTCAAAGAGATTGAGACTTGATGAGTTCCTGTAGGAGAAAAAATATATCAGTAATTAATAAAGTTTAAAATATTATGTGTATATAACCCCAACATCAAAACATCCAACTATTATTACAACCCTTTTAATTGATGTCAAAAGTTCCAACTACCAGTGTAGTCTAAAACCTTGATGACTATAGGAGGTGACTGTATCCCCAAAATAATCCACTACCCCAACCACTGTAAGGGACCACTACAACCCTGATGACTACAACACACCTCTAAAACTCTGATGATGAACTAGAAGATGTCAAATTTAATGATGTGAAGGGTGACATTATACATTTGAAAAATGGAGGCATTTTTTAGGTGATGTCATTCCCACATCAATCAAAAATGAGATGGGAAACACTAATAAAATTTCTTATCACCCTGGTCATATTATGTGGTCACAAGGAAGGGCTTAAATTTTGATTCCTCCTAATGGGGACTAAAATCTAACCCCCAACCCATTCTCCATTCGACCCAAACATTTTTTATTTTATGTTGGATGCCTCCAAACATTTTCAAATTCATTTTGGGTATAGTATTTTCATGTGATCTTAGATTTTCAAACACACATAACTTTTGATTAGTAAATCCTTTTTTATTGTTGTATTTTTTAAAAGTACCTATTTTTTCATGATCTATGCATTGGTGACCTTTTTGAGACCTATACAGATACCTATTATTTAAAAATTATATGTCTTTGATGAATTATAATTAGATCCTAATTTCCCTCTAGTTATTACACACTTATACACAAATTGCTCAAGATGCATTCTTGATTATGTCTAATGTCTATACGAGCATGTATATATTTTAATTTTTTTTTGGTGGGTTGGGGGGGGGGGGTCAATGATAACATTTATTAAAAGGATTTGTGTGGTTTTATGTATTCTTCTATGTCTCTTATACACATTTTCTTTTTTTACATTATGTTGGTTCTTGCACTTAATTCTCATTTGAATGTATTCTCGACTATGCCCAATGTCCTCTTCATAAACATGCATTTTTATTATAATTAGGGGTTATTGCAATTGTTTAGTTTAGTTTACACTTATTTGGTGTCTCATATTAGTCATGCTAACTTCACTTGAGAGATATCTATAGAGGAAAGTTGATTTTAAACCAGTGGTTCTTCTTGGAAATGGAAACTATGCTTCTTAGCATGCTTAGATAGAACATTTGTTCACAAAAAAAGAGAAGAATCATATTATATTCATATATGGATATATTCATATTCCTAATAATTATAAAAAGTATATTAAGTGGAATAACACTTGTGATAAGGTTCGTGGTACCTTATCATTACACATTTCATGGTATTTACATCACCATGTGTAGCTCACCATGTGTCCTAGAACTATTTGGAACATCCTATAGTCTCTTTTCAAAGATCCTACTAATATTTTTATCACTCTTCCTTATACACTTCATACTATCTCTTTAGATATTGTTGTACTCTCTCTTCTTACTATTTCTTATGATGACACATCTATGATGGATAGTGTTATAACTTTTGTCAAGCCATTACTATAAGATGAGACTATACCAAACCTTAGCTATACCATCATATATTCTACTTTCATTTCTATACATGATTTTGTTATTCTAGAGCCATCATAGTTTTATAATTCATAGGACTCTATTATTTCTAGTGAGAGTAAACCTTGTGAGAGCATTGATAACTCTTATCTTCTTGTAGATATTTAGTCAGTGGATCTGTATGCTTCATCTATAGTATCTTCTTTATCTTTAATGGTTGTTTACCCATGATCTCCACTTCACATGGACATTCTTTCAATTAATGTTCCATACCATTATTTTTCATTAGACCCACATGTACTTGATACCACTTTTGATCTTGAGTACATATTTGATATTGATGACTCTTCTACTAGCATAGATGACTATTTTAATGATGGGGGTACACCTCTACCATCTCCTTATCACATTACAAATATTGAGGGGCTATTTCTTGATCCACCTACCTTTAGTCCATGTTAGATAATATAAGGAATAAGTATATTGATATAGAACTCATCAGACATTAGTAGGTCTATTCTATAGTTATAAGGCATTCCAAAATCTATTTTAACCTCTTCTTACATTGTGCCATCATTGTATAGAGAATTTGACCCTCTTACTATGCATGAGTAGCATAGTCTCTTATATAGGAATCACACCTTGGTTAAAGATACATTGGACACTCAATGGACACATTCACCATTCTGGGGTGATCCACTCTTCACCACACTTACTCTTCACTCAATTTTTGTACATGATCTAGCCAAACCAATTTCACACTTTTGTTTTAGACCCTACTCAAATATATTTGTATCATTGCCTCCATATTCCACTATGGAATGGGTAGAATTTTACTATACCATTCCTACTCTTCCTTTGGAAAAGAGAAAAAACATTTTTTGATGCATATAGATCTTTTTTATTCTTCAGGTAGAGGATCTCATTAGCAACATTATTCATTTTATGATCTCTACTATAGGAAACTTAGCATCTTCTATGGGGACTTATTACTTATCCTCTTTATGTTATATATTTATCCCACTTGTGGATGCATTCTCGATTGTGCTTTAATTCTTTAGAGTATACAGTATATCTAAATTTTCTCTCTTTTGGAGAGGATTTTTGTCCTATGAGTTTTATCATTTTATTTATTTTATGAGAGTTTCATTGTACTTGGGTACCTCATCAGACCTCATTTTAGGACCTAATTCTCTTACCCACCTAAGGTACACTTTAAAGGGGTGTTAGTTTAGGATTTTTCCCACTTTTTAATTTTACCTACATGGTTATTAATTAGCTTGATTAAGGCTATTAAGGTCCTTAGGGGAATTACACTTAATGTTATGTGTAATAGTAAGTTGAGTTGTTACCTTTTTGGTGACCTAATCTCTTACTATATAGCGTACCTTATTTATACTTTTTAACTAATAAGCTAAAGGACTAATATGAAGCTCACTTTTTCTTTGCATCTTACTCTCACCTACTCCTATGGTTTCAAGCAATCTGTGACATTCATATATCTTGGAGTAATCCAACATCAACTAGTGAAATAAAAATGTTGATATGTACCAATATGATAATGAAATATAGTCCAATACATTATTCTACAGTAAAATATGGAATTTAGAATTTGGTAAAAATAATAAAAGACCTTAAGGCTATGTAAACCTTCTTAAATCAAATGTAATTCTAATTTTGTAAACTAATTGTGAGTGAAAACCTATTGATATGACCTATAAACATAATCATGTCAAAAAAACTTGTATTCTATTGGGAATAGACTAAAGGAGGTGAACATGGGCACATTGTAGACTTATCTAGCTACTATAGGCATGTCCTAGTTGATTGTATTCCTAATTTTTTAATTTCAGTCTATGAAATCACTTGCAAGGGTTAACTATTGAATTATGTGTTTTATCTTGTCATGCAAAAGGCCTACAAAACAAAAAACCCTAGATCTTACACATGCACTCGATAGAAATTATATAACAAAAAGGGGGTTAAAATGGGTTAGTAAGGATGGTCGAACTAGCATAATAAACCCCTTATAACTAGGACCTGCTTACATATCCCAAATGGGCCTCAAGATTATGTATTTATCCCTCCTAGAGTGATTATGTCATCTATGGTGATGAAACTAAAATGAATATAGCTATAATATTAATTGAAATTCTTGATAATGGATGAGCATAAATTGTAATAAACAATATTTAAAATTTTCTTAAAATTTTTATAATGTTTCAAAGTTGAAATAGGAAGTAGTGCTCTTTTACTTAGTGTGCATTCTAATTTGTAGAGAGATCCAATGGGAGAATAATGAGTGGCCTTGATGTGATTTTATAAGATAATATTTAGGATAATTTCACTAACCCACTTTACCAAATTCATGGGAGAGTCATTGTGAAATTTATTTATTTGAAAAAGTGATTATTGGAACACATGAGATAAGGCCACACTAGGGGAGAAGGACATAGTGTGGATAGTGTAAACTTGTCCCAGAAGACTTGAAATAGTTGGGACATGTTTGAAAAGAGGATGTGGGTTGAATAGTGATTAATGAAACTAAAATAGGTATGTATATATGATATTTTCACTACTTACAAGATAATTAAATATATATTATAGATTATGAGTTATCAAAATGAATAATAGAACAAGGGTAAGGATGTCAAGAATAAACATTGTCAAGTACTTATTGATTAATTTTATGTTTTTAAATTACCCCCTCTTTATTATAATGATGCACAAAGTGAAATAAATAGATTAAATTAGATGTGAACTTGATTTCATATGCACACTTTATTATTGGATGTGAATTTTGATTGTGCAAGATGTCTTAATGTAAAAAAACCTAAAACAATGCCACTAAAGTAAAAAAAATTGTATTAAAAATTGAAAATTTATATTTTAAAATTTAAATGATAGTAAGGAGAGTATGTAATATAATTTCCCTATAAATTTTAAATGTAAAAGCGTGCATGACCCCTTGTTGGGACATTTATATAAGCCCTGAATTATGGAAAATAAAAAATGATCAAGTCTCAGTTTGAAAACCATTGAATGCTCTTGAGTTACAAATATTGTATGTGCTAACTCTCATTTGGTTGTATAGAGTAGTCTATAAAATATTATAATGGGTGGAACCATGAACTATGACCCACTACATATTGAAAAAGTGAACCATATACATTAAGTATCAATAGACTCCCATGTGGCCCACTTACAACTAAGATAAATCACACCACTGCAGATGGATCTAGTTTTTTTTTTGAAAATTTACAACTTTGAAAATTTGAACTAGATAATTTTGAAAATGTCATTATATAAATTGGGACACATTCAAATATATGTATTTTTAGTGTATTTATATTTTATTTTGAACCTATAATTTAAACTTTTTATCTTTACCACTTTTGAAACCTTTTGAAACTTTTTTCAACTTTACAAATTTTGAACTATTTGAAACTTTTAATTTTCAATTTTAGTGGTGAGTGCACTACATGCCACATGTCCCCATAATATTAAAAATTTTAAATCATATTTCCACTTGAAAACTATATATTACTATAAATCTAAAAAAATTACTCATGAGGCTTAACTATTCCAAGCAAGCTCATTGTGATGCCCTCTTTTGAGATGATAGATTTATCCTGCATAGTCACTTTTCTAAAATAAAACATATGTGAAATATATATCAGTTTACATATTTGAAATTAATTTCATTTAAAGCATTGAATATAGCATTAATTTTTGCATATGAAGCATGTGCTAAAAATATATATCATTTAATCATATGAGCAATGAATGTATGATATGCATCATGACACTAAAGTAAAAACATAATATATAAGTGATTCATAACTTGAATCATGGCACCATAATAAATTATATCAAATTCATGATAAGAATCATGACACCATAATAACAAACAACAAGCATAGAAGTAATGTTACATAATATCATGTAATTTTCATAATATGTCACTTAAAAGGCTTAAGAGGCTGCATACAAGGGACATGTAAAATGTCACATAACACACAAGGATAAGGGCCACACACAAATGACATAATAATTTCATACAAGTAATAATTTAAATATAGAAGGACAATGGCCACACACACAATAAGCAAGTGAATCTTAACCTATCATGTAGTGAAATTAGAATTAAAAATAAAATATGTAAAAAATGACACTAGTATAGATACATCATATGAAATAATTTGAATGTTATTAAGTAGCATATTTCATGTAATAAATGTGAAAAATATGAGTTATTTAACAATACATTTTTATGATATGTAGCTCAACATGGTATAGAAGTTGTGGATAAATACAACATATTAAATTATGCATGAAAAATGTATATATGCCCCCAACTTAGCAAAGTTTATGGTTAATAAGGAAATCCTAACATCAAAAAAATCATGAATAAGTATGCCTTGTATCACACTAAAATACCTGATGAGAAGTGTTGTGTATTGAAATATTAGATAGTTATTTACTTAACATAGAATGCATAACATATAAAAAGAACTAAGCTAAAAACATTTGAAAATTACTTAAGTCTTAATTTTAATTTTTTGGAAATATGTGAATTATTAAAGAGATTTGAAATAGAGATGATAAGAATTAAAGTTTTTAAAATATAGGAAGTAGGAGTGTTTCAAACAATCATGAACAAGTTGTAAAAGCTTAGTATGATAATAAAAAAGGAAAACAATGTTCCCCCAATATATATGGACCTTTGAGTTATTTCAACGTAGTGAAAATATGTAAGAATATAAATGTTCATCAAATGGGGAATATGTAAAATGTGATCATGTAAAAAGTATAAAAATGAGATCATGTAAGTGCCATAGGGTGTAAGGTATACAATAGTAAGCAATTGAAATTTCATAGTTATAGGTGTTTTATTTTGTTTGAATTAGTTTAAAATTCAAGAGGGTAAGTACCCAAAGTAAAACTTAAATACAAAGGGTATATGAATGCTTGGATAAGGGATAGAATAATTAGAAAAAACATATAAAAAATGATGTACAAGGAAAATGCAAATATTAATCAATTACTTGATTAGGTGATAGTTATTATGGAGTTCCTGCATAAAGAGTATATCCACCTACTTCATTTTATGATAAACCATAATTGGGATAGGATGTATTTTTGTAAAGTTATCAGATCAATTACCCTAATTTTTGGTCATATGAGATATAATCAATAGAGTATTCTTTGTTGTGCATTCTTATGTTATGCTTATGCATGCTATTTTACTATTTTTGGGAAACTAAGGGTTTATTTTCCTAATTAGTAGCGGGTCAATATTAATTTGGAAAACATGTGAATGCAGTATGCTTAAATTAACCTAATGATTTACTAAATTTGGTTTTGATCAATTTATTACTAAAAATGGCAAACAAGCGGATAGAGAGTAGACTTAGCTAATTTCAGGATTGAGATGGAGGATTTTGGAACTATAAATTATTGAGTTGACAGGGTAGACTATCAGAAATAGAACCTAGAAGTCTATTTTCTAGTTGGATAGTAGAACCAAAAAATAGACAATTTGGGGTCCAACATTTTAGTCCTATTTTTATCACTATAGTCCCTTTGATCATCTTCTTTTGATTTTTTTAGGTTCTATTATGATACTTTAGGAGGCTCTCTATCTAGAATCTCAGGTCTCAATCTTCTATGAAGCTCTGTGTGCAACTAATTCTATCATCTAGGGTCTTATTTCCTCCTTAGGCTTGAAAAGTGGTCTTGAAGCAACTGGAAAAATGGGTTAGTTTTTATTATACACTAAACTTACGATCATACCCCATTTGTCGGCATGTTTCCTACATACCAATGCTCTAAGGAGTGATCAAGGCCAATGTAGTTCTCCAAAATTGAATGTGTATTATGAAAACATATGTATGTAATGCAAGTATTATGTGAATCTAGGCAAGCTTGAGATGACTCATGACTTGTGTGGGAGCTTGAATAGGTTGAAAATAGTAGTGGTTGGTTATATGCAAAGAATAGGAAGATTTGCTTGAGTGTTCATAGTGTATTTATAGATCATGATTTTTAAATGATTGTCAACCCTTTTAAATGTCCCTTGAATAGGATTTTATAGGAAAACTAATAATCTTGGGTTAGATGACTTCATGTTAGGCTAACAAGGAAAAAGATAAAGATCCAATGAAATTTGACTATTTCAGGCTAAGAGTGACCTGGACAATAGCACTAGAAAGTGGACACCCTAGGGTCCAACACTATAGTCTAACTTATGGTGCTATTGTCTAAGAGGATAGGACCTTAGGGGATAGGTCTATGCATGGGAGAGGAGTTCAAGCTAGTTGGGTCTTATTAAAAAAGGCTTTAGGTGATTGGGAAGCAATGAAAACATGCCTAGTGGGTTGTGCAAGTAAGTAGGAAATACATATGGTTTGGATGTCACAAGTCATGCTCAGTTTTACAAATTACATTTTTAAGTGATTACATTTCTCCCCCCCCCCCTTTATTCTAAGTATGCATCTAAGTAAAATACTAGGATAAAAGAAAAAAAATGTACTTGAACTTACCTGTGAGGCTAAGCCCAAGAAGCTATGTGATGTTAGATTTGTGTGTGGTGAGAACACATTATATTGTGTGAATCTATTATGATACTAAGTTGTGTTGAGTGATGATAGATGAATACTGAACCAAGAGTTATATCTATGGATGAGCTGAGTGCTCAATCCCGTGGAAGGTGGCTCAAGAATGTAAAGGCAAGCCCTTTGGCTCCATCATCACCAACTATGTGAAGGTAATGAATCATGCATGTTCTAATTGGTGTTTGGACTATGTCTCCAATCCCTTTGAATTGGTGGCTCAATAATACAAAGGTTAGCTAGACCTTTGGCTCCATCATTTCCATGTGATGTGAAGCTAAATATAAAGATATTGATATAAGTTGAATGTCATATGAGATGGATCATGAAGCTCATAAACGTGCTATAATTTGAAAATGTTGTCATAGATAGTTGAATGTGACTGGAAAATAGGCTAATGTTGGCCACTTTGAAAGATGGAGATTGAAACTCGTATAAAAAGCCCTTCCAAAACTAAAATCAACTTAGGAAATTGAGTACTTAAGAAACAAACTTGTATGAAAATTTAATTGAAAGTGATGCCAACCACCTGTAGATGGATTAAGGCACACAACTACTAGAAACATGTAAGAAAATGTGTTCAACTCATAAAAGAGAAGGCCCATGTGTTGCACACATTTCCACTAATAAATGGTGTCTAGAACATATATTATGAATTTAAATTTTTATCAAATGCCATGTATAAACTGTAATTGGAAACCCTCATGCCATGCATGATGCCCCCTATATCTAGATTCTTTGAGTGGAAAACTATTGAATATTACTAGATTTTGGACTATACTATTATGGCAAAATCATGACTAAACTCACCCTTCTACTAAATTCTAGAAAAACTAGAAATTTTGATGTCTAGACACTAGCACCAAAAATTGGACACTTTCGAGTCTAGCACTATAGTACTTTTTTTGGTGCTATTATCTAGAGCCAAAACTAAAAACTAAACTATGTTCTCTATTGTCTGCTTGATCTAGCCTATGTATGTTAAATTCTAAAATCTAGACTAGACTTATTTTAAACTATGTTTTTTATTAGTAGGAGCTTTGATCTCTATGACAAAACCCCTATTTGTTGACCCCTCTTTTGAGGGTAGGAATGAAGACCTTGCAATGACTACCCTCAGAAGAAGAAGCTCTACAAGTGTGTTAAGCTATGAAATTTTTTGATATATCATTGATATTTATGATCTCAAGATAGAGCAAAAGTTGTAAAGAGAGATTGGTAGATCCATAGGGTTATGCCTAGATAGATATAATAATGTAATATCATGCACATAAGATAAAGCTAGAATGTAAGGTGTTAGTTTTAGTATCATGGAGGTATGGAGCATGATTTCCATCATGGCATCCAAGAACCAAGGTAAATGCATGATTGGAATCATGGAATTACACACAAAGAGAAATGATCAAGCAAACAAGCATACAAAACAAGAAGTAAGAGACACACAAGGGTGGCAAGGGCACAAGTAAGAATGCAAGGCATATAATGCATGTTCAAATGCCACATACACACACACAAGAGATAAGAAAAGATTGGCATAAGGGCCGTAAGCACATAGGAAGACACACACAAAGGACATTGGCAAATGTCCAAAGGCACATACGTATAGACAAGATCAAAAGACATTTAGAAAATGTCCTAAAATGTAAAGAGGAAGAAAATATGAACTAGAAAAATGCAAACACATCTAGCTAATCAAAGTAAAGAGTGGAAGCATTCAAAGTATTGTAAGAAGTAAACATGCATCTAACTATAAAAATCAAGAAGAAAAAGTATACAAGATATTTGATACAAGACTAATGTCTATGCTATGAAATACAAAAGTGTGATAAATTCCAATGGATGTCAATGTAATATATGTGTAAGCAAGTAAGGAACATACTACAATAAGATGTCTAAAGTGTGTAGTATAGGAATGACATAACCTTGATAGTGTAGTCATGTAGAGTGTGATCCTAGTGGGTAGATGTATCGATATGTAGCTAGAATGTAGACATAAGATGCCCCCTCAATGGGTGGAGTAAATAAATCAAGGATCTAGATGCACTACACACACTTAAAATAAGATCAAGTGAAGTCTATTAATATAGATAAATTGAAAAACAAGTAGCATAAAACATTGTAATGTAAGTCTAGCATAGTGTTTTAATAATATAATAACATATATGATGCATATAGTTGACATATTTTTGTATTTTTTTGAAGTTTGGATTATTTTTTTATTTTTGGAATAAGCTATGTACAATCATGCAAAAGAGACTATGTACATGAAATATTGTAAATGAATGATACTAACTGATGAGTTTTAGATGAGACTCCCTATCATGGTGTCTAGTATCAAAAAGTGGAATCATGTGTGATCATGAGTCATGATGGAAGTGTTGAGACTGAGGCTCTAAAAGCTAGATATGTTGTAGATGCTCTAAAATCTATGAAGTAAAAATTGACTGTAGGGATCCTCTATAACTCTAAGAAGTAGATGAAACTATAGGGATCTTAAGGGCCCATTTTTAAGTAGGAAAAGCTCTCCAAACATGTGTTTAATGTGTAGATGCTTGAGATCTCAATGAAACTGATCTAGGTGTGAAAATTGTAGCTAGAAACTATCTAGAATCTCAAAGATATGGAGGTGTATGGACCTTTTATACTAATAATGGAGATAGAATTGGTGTTAGAACTGAAACTAGATTTTGAACTAAAAATGGAAGTGGGAACTCATATGGAACTCTAGTAACTATAATAACTTGATTATCATGAATGAATTTCATGCATCAATGCACTGCAAATGAAATTGATCAAAGTTTTTGTATCCAAGGTTTGCCAAGTAACATGTCAAATACTCTTACACTAGGAACTATAGTGAATGGGGTGGTCATGTATGTAAGACCAACTTGTAATGGAATGAGGATATCACCTAATGTAGTTTGACTATGTCCACCGAGTCTACTAATAACTATGTTAGTCATGGTGATATCCTACTCTGTATACTCCAAGTGTTATAGTAGTGTCATAGTACACATGTTAACACTAGATCCATTATAAATTAGAACATTGTGAATGTCATAATCATGAATAAAATATATAATGAAGAGTGCATGATAATTTGTGTCATCCTTGATAATCTTTTACTCAAAAAAGGAGATAGAAGGCCAAACTAGAAGGCTAGAATGAAAGGTGCCAATCATGTGGCTCAATGGATGTGAATCAAATATCGATGCCTTATATGTAGATTATATAGGATGTACATGATATTCATGATGTGCACCTAATGTGCTTTATACCTCTAACTTTCTAAGTTGTGGAAATAGATCTAAAACTATTTTAAGTGACTTATCTTGCATTGATTTGGCCTGAGGATGCTCAATTGAAGTGCCTAAATCAATCTAGTTGGCATCAATTAATTCATGTATATTATGCCTAAGACTAATTCATCTATTTGAAGTATGTCCTAGTGCCATATGAAAGTTTTAAATTGCATTATACTCATATCCCCATGGAAGAGGCTTTACTAGATTAACTTATTTGATAGGAGGTAGAGAAATGATATTACATTCTAGTAGCTGATATAGAACTTTGGACAGAAAAACTTGTAAAATTGTAAAAGGTCACTGAGGAGGTGTTGATAATGTGACTCTTTTTGGTAGCTCTAAAGATGCATTGACTATTTTCTAAGTCTATCCTTTGTTGTCATTAAACATGACTTTATATGGTACTTTATTATTACTCTTATTAGTTGTATCTGACACACTTGTGTACTTGAGTTTTCCCATTGATATGAGTTTGATTTCTCATTCTTTTAAAGTGTGACAAAATTCAATGAAAGAAGAGAATAATTTGAACATGATTATTTAATGAAATACTAGTAGAAGACTCTATTTGAATAGGTCTTATAACTCTTGATCTACCATATGGATAGTCATCTTAGCCAATATGGTCTTATATCTAAGAACATACTTGGTGAGAGGCTCATTTGAATTTTATTTCTATTACAATTTGAGCATATGACACCTTATCACTGATGTTGATACTAAAGTGTGCTAAGAACATGTCAGTGAGAGGATTGAATGCATTTATTAATTGATTTGGTAGGCTATAAAACCATTATAGTGCATAATATTTGAGGCTCCTAGGAAATAACTTAGTTAATAGCCATTAATTTCATACATAATCCAAACATGCTTCATGAAAGGCTCTCAAATGTATCTCTAAATCACCCTTGTCATCATAAAGAGTGATCTTAGGTTATACAAATTTAGGTGGCAAGGGTGTAGCAGCTATATGTCATACCAAATATGTATGCAATAAAGTGATGAAATATAATGCCTATGTAGATTTAGTGGTACCTTGCTCAAGATTTTTCACTTTGGATTGAAGAGATAAAATCTCTTACACAAGGGCTACCATATCAGGAGATAGGGATGTACTAGCTACAACTAGTGGCATAGAAGAAGGTTGGGCTGATATAAGGGGTTATTATGACATAGTTAACCCCATAGTGTCATGTGTAATTGGTGATTCTATAGTTTTATAAGATTCAACTTGTTTGGCCTTCTCTAGTTCCATGATATAATTCAAAATGTTAGCATGATCGTGGGGCTATTCCCTGAGTCTTTCTCTAAATTTTTATAAAATCAAATTTTTGTTGAGTATAACTTCATTATTAACAAATGATGAAATTAGATCAGCAGTTTAATGTGATAGAACATGAGCATTAGTATTTATCTCAGTAATATTATTATTATCATATTGCTCATTATTGGAATCATGTCCATTAAAATTAGTGTAATTTGGATGTCCAGGATCTATAATAGGGACCTAAGTTGGTGGCTTATCCTTGTTATAAGAATGAGTTATAAGAATCTAGTTGAATTCAGGCGGGTTACCATTAAGTCTTGCACTTCATCTCAAATGTAGAGATATAAAGATATTATAGGGCATAAGGAAAACAATTTTAAATATAGTAGAGCAAATTACATAAAAATAATCTAAATAATGAACTAGATAGTGCATAAAAAGGATATTAAACTCTAAGTATGTACAATGATAGCTCAGAATGAAATAGGACCTAGTGTATGCACCTATGGATCTTTTTAGGAATATTATTTGAACAATATTATGAACTTTTGAATTTGAAAATGATTTTCTTATTTTAATATTCAATCAAAATTTATAAAAAATAAGAAGAATATTCTAAAAAATGACTGTAAATTAAGTGATGTAAATAGGGTTTGAAATGATTTTTAAAAAAAATTAATGAAATAATTTGAAAATTTTAATGATAATTATTATATTGGACTTGAAACATATTAGGAAATTTTTGAAAATATTTCTAAAATTAGCAGAATATTTTTCCTAGTGGTCTGGAAGTGGTTTTGTGTAAAAAGGACCTATTATGTAGAGACTAGGGTTTTAGTGAATTATTAAAAATATTTCACTTAAATTTATAGTTTTCTAATTTTTAAATTCTATAAAAATTATAAAAATATGGAAAAAAATAAGAAAAAAATAGCCCTACAATTTTTAGGGTTTTGTGTAAAGATTTGAAGTAAGTCGGGTTCACCAAATGTTTTACTATTTTTAGGAAACTAAGGGTTTAATTTCCTAATTAGTAAAGGATCTAGATTAATCTATAAAATATGTGAATCCAGTATGCCTAAATTAACCTACTGATTAGCTAAATTTGGTTTTGATTAATTTATTACTAAAAATAGCAAATAAGGGGATAGAGAGTAAACTTAGCTGACTTCAGGTCTAAGATTGAGGATTCTGAAACTACAAATTACTAAGTTGACTGGGTAGACTATCAAAAATAGAACCTATAAGTCTATTTTCTACCTAGACAATTGTGCCAAAAATTGGACACTTTGGGTTCCAATGTTATAGTCCCTCTGATCTTCTTCTTTTGATCTTTCTAGGTTCTATTTTGATACTTCAGGAAGCTATGTGTCTAGAATCTTTGGTCTCAATCATTCACAAAGCTTTGTGTGTAATTGATTATGTATTTTAAGATCCTAGTTCCTCCTTAAGATTGACAAGTGGTCTTGAATCAACTATATAAAGGTGTTAGTGTGTATTATGTACTAAACATATGATCACACCCCATGTGTGGGCACATTGCCTACATACCAATACTCTAAGGAGGGATCAAGGCCAATGTAATTCTCCAACATTGAATGTGTATTATGTATTCATGTATATGTAATACACATATTATGTGAATCTAGGCAAGCTTGAGATGACTCATGACTTGTGTGGGAGCTTGAGTAGGCTACACATAATAGTGGTTGGTTATATGTAAAGAATAAAAGGATTTGGTTAAGTGTGCTTAGTGTATTTCTAGCTCATGCCTTTTGAATGATTTTCAACCCTTCTAAATGACCCTTGATAGGATTTTATAGTAAAAATGATGATCCTGGGTTAGATGACTTCATGTTAGGCTAATAGGGAAAAAGATAAGGATCTAGGGAAATATAATCATTTGAGGCTAAGAGTGGCTTGGACAATAGCACCAAAAAGTGGACACCCTAGGTTCTACCACTTTAGTCCAACTTATGATTCTATTTTACAAGGGGATAGGGACCTTAGGGGATAGGTTTGTGCCTTGGAAAGGAGTCCATGGTAGCTAGGGCTAATTTAGGAAGGCTTCGAGGGACTGAGAAGCAATGAAAACATGCCTAGTGTGTTATATAAGCAAGAAAGAAAGACCTATTACTTTGATGTCACAAGACATGCTCAAGTTGTACAAATTGTATTTTTATGTGATTACACATGCCTTCAAAATTGTGACCAATGCATTATTAGAGAAAAAGAGATACAGTGCATATTTTTTCCTTCTGTAAGCAAGTAACTATTACAATAATGTTAGATTATAATAAATGGTGATTACTTCACCATAACAATATTTATTTATTTTTGTTAAGTTTTTGCACCTATAAACTCTATTTTTAGTTATATGTCATTCTTCATCTCTATATTTTAGGAATTTGTTCAAGATATCTTCTTGGATATATATCTATTGTAATTTAATTTACATTAGCTAAATATATTATTATTCATGCTCTACATTTAGTATTAGAGCTTGATATATTTTTGACCTATGATGTGTGGACAAAAATGTAAGCATGGATCCATTGGAGAGACATAATTAGAGATGAATCCAAATATCATCCTACCTCTCCCAGTCCACCCAAAACATAAATTGATCTCAGACCATGATATCATGGATTATAGCCTATACAAGTAAAAAGCTTTTGTAGAAGTGTCTAAAGGAAATCCAAAGGAAAGAAAGAAATTATTTATTATCCCACTCAAATCCATAGTATATTTTGACACCATCTATTTTAAAATACTAGCATTTATATAAAAACTTCTAAAAAATGTGGACTTGGAGAAAAGCATAGTGGGACATAACACAACAAATTCTAATGTTTACAAATTAAATCTCCTTCAAAAATATGATAAAGTTTGGTGGATTATTTATTTTTTGAGTCTAAATTTTCAAATTAAAAAAATAATTTATAAACCTTAACATTTGAGAAAGGTACAAAAACAACATTTCAATGTTAAAATCCATTCCTTATTTCATCAAATCCTCTCTTTAATTCCTAAAACCATACATATAATTCTTTCTTTATTGTAAAAATCATCAAAACCACATATTAAATCCTCAAAACCACTTAAATAATAATCTTCTTTGATGTAAATTTATTAAAACTACCTATTTAGCCAAACTATGGTTTTGGGTAGAAGGTGGTTTTCTTTTACAAATTAGATTTTTAAGACTTTAAATTTAGATTTTGTCTTTTATTTACTTGATATGATGCTTAGGTGGGTTGGTAAGAACAATTTTATTAGATAAGAGGTGGGATATTCAAATCCCCCTAAAAGTTTTTTTAATAATAAAAATAAACTTTAGCATTTATGCTAAATTTGGTAATTCTACCAACTTTAGTTGTAACTAGCTAAATTTATCTAGGAAAGTCATTAAAAAATCCCAAAAGAGGCCAAAGAGTCCCAAAAAAATTATGGAAGGGATATCATTTTTAAATCATTTACTTCCCAATAATTGTAATATTTCATTTTTACAAGTAAATACAAGCTAAAAAAAATAAAATAGTGCATTTATGCATAATCATAGTGTTTGGTCAAATTTATGCCTTTGACTCACATTTATGGGTAAAGCTATCATGCTTGAGTTATTACATACATAGCCTATCATAGTTACAATAATGATATCTGAGAATTTTCCCAATAAACCACTAAGGAGAAATAAAGTTATACATTCACTTAGCCATCCATCTATTTTACCCATTCGATTCAGTCAAAAGGCATAAATCTTGACAGGTGAAAATTCTAATTATAATAGGGAAGGTAAAATATAATATGCATAATTCCATCTAAATAGGTACCAATGATTTCTATAAACTCTTTTAGTACTATCTAAATACCACATATCATTATCTTTCATGTACATTTACTCTTATTACACATACCACCAAATATAAAGAAAGGGCAAACTTCTTCCACATATCAATGGGTATAAAGGAAAGGTGCATATAAAAAAGGGTTTGATATATCATACTAAAAGTATAAATAAATGGATACCTTGATTCCTTGAGTGATAAATAATCAATCCATCACCTTTGGTTAGATTCTACATAATGGCTAAAAATGGCCCAAAATTATTTCTTCTAAACTCATATCTTCTACGCAATGAAAACTATGTCACTTGGAAAACAATAAAATTAGGACACATTTTGAATTTTAAGATATTTGGCCTATTTTAAATAGCATATTTACCCAACATTCCACTAACACTGATCTATAATAAAGTTTGATATATCAAACTAGAAGGAAAAACTAACAATTATGTTCAGGGTATCAGATGAGTTACAACCTCATATCTATGAGGCCACAATAGTTAAAGATGCTTGGGATAAGATTCAAATAGTCTATGAGGCCAAAAATGAAGTTACCATTCTCCATTTTCAAATTCAACTTCATTCACTGAAATTGAAGTCCAGTGAGAAAGTAGAATCTTTTTACAACACGTTACAATTCTAAGAGATTCACTCCAACGATTGGGAAAGCAAGTGATAGATACATTTCTTATACCTATTATATTGAGAGCACTACCATCTTCTTAAAATATATTTGTGACTACTTTGGTTGTCACATAATATAAAACATATTTTGACAAGTTGGTAAACATGTTACAATAGAAAGAGTCTATGAAAACAAAAGAAGAGGAATTAAAATAACATTCTCTTTCCTCTCATCAGTAGAAAAGGAAGAAGTAGATCAAGTATTATAAACTAAAACAAGATCATCAGCATAATACATATGGGAATAAACAATAGAAATTTTATATTATATGTGGAAGGTGTTTCTACTCATTTTTGCTTTTTACATTCAGAATAAATAAGAAACTAAAGTTAAATGGTCAGGGGTTAGATGATACCTGGATGAAGTTACGCACCATTATCCAAACGTTGTAGGAGCTCCTCTTTGGCTGTGGAGGATGACACCTTTAGATAAGAAAGACTTAAACAAACAAAATTTTAGATAGATATATGGTGGATTGCCAAGCAAAGCTCGGTCCCAGAAGTGCAAAGACTTCCTCGAGGGATGACAGTACACTATTTGATAAAAAAGAATGTCATATGAAAAGAAATGGTGAAAGACTAAATAAGAGAAATAGAGATAATGTGTACCTATATTCTATTGTCAGTCTATCACAGTCATCGATGTCGATAGTCTTTCCGGCATTGGTTGGTCAATGTCACTGACATCGGTTATGTTGCTGATGTCGATAGGGGCAATGGACCTTGGATGGGTCTGAGGGTTATGTCTGTGGTCAATAGAAGGACTCTAGTAATTTGGAGGTCCATGCAAGGTTGCAGGAAGTCAATAGGGCCTAAAGAGGAACAAAGGTGGGAGGTAGTTGTAAGAAGAGGGTTAGGATAAGAAGAAGGCTTTTCAGCCTCTCCAGGAAGAAAGATGGGTTTGGTCTCAACAGTACTCAGAAATAGCAAATTGACTGATTACCAATCCATTCTAAAGATACTAAAATGAAAGACAAAAGAAGAATACTTAGCTCTGATTGATGAAGAACCAAGGATGTTTAGAATGCTTGTCTTTGATGTGGCTGATGTAGGAGACTTCGTACAACCTTCTAATCCAATACCTGGAGTGAATTTTGTAGAGTTTCTTAGCCTGGAGAGTGATGATAGAATGCTGGTGCCTCATCCCAAAGCCTGCCTTTGATATGCAAAGAGTCGAAGAGAAAGAGAATTTCATATTTCAGCCATCCAGTCGAGGTTAGAATCTAGTTTTAAGCAATTGATGTCAGTGATTCCACTGGCGTCAGCCGATAGTTGACCAACATCGATGGCTAGAGAATAGGTAAAAAGGCTATTTTTAGCTTTTTGCCTGTTCCTCCATCTGCCAAGTTTAGTTGTCATTAGTAAACGGTCTAAAGGCAAATTTATTAGGCACGGGGGTTAGTGGGAGAGTTGAAATAGGTCTTGGGTAATTATGATTAGTCATAGGGTGATAAATGGTCTAAGAGCTAGGAATCCAAGGTGAGGTGTCTAGGGGGGATGATTAATTTAAAATAAGTATTTTAAATTAATAAAGTATAGGTTAGGCATGTTAAAGTTAGAAAGGGACCAAGGGGGGGTTGACACTATTTTGGTGTCTACATTTGCCCCTTTTTATCATCTTGGTTGTTCTGACGAACTGCAAGACAAAAATAGGAGTAAGTTACCCTAGGTATGGGATGAGGTGTAGGTTGCCCCGGGTAAGGGATGAGGTATTCCCCCTCAAAGTGAGAGTTGAGGAAAGTAACCTAATATCGGGTGCCGATTTGATAGGCAGTGGATGGGTATGGTGAAGTTGGAGTGTGAATGCTACAATAGTTGAGATTACATGCATACCACTTCACATGATAGGTAGGTCAAATTGTCACAGTCGAGGTCGAGGAGTGCTAAAATTGAAGTAACCAATCCTCAGCATTTAGTCATAGCTGATTGGGTTAATCGATCAAATCTATAGCTCCAATGGTCATTGTGTTCAAAGTATCTTGGGCTTAGGAAGTGCTCCTAAAAAACACAAAAATGTCACAAGTAGTGGGGATCAACTTGGGCATGATCTGATACTTGTGAGGGTTGCGATGTGAGGTGCAGACAATTTGCTAACTATTCGTGAGGTAGCATTTATGCAATCAAAACAACCAAGGCATAGTTATCTCAAAAGTGGTCATGGTCTGAGGAGATAGTCGTGATCTCTAAAGTCATTGGTCGAGTCAGGCTAAGATATAAGTCATCGATAGTGAAGTTTGGTGTGGTCAGGGAGATGTATGCGATCTCCAATGTGCCCCATGAGAAGTTTAGGTAACTCATTTAGTGTTAGGGTTGGTTGTTTGGTCATGAGTTTGGGTTGGTATAGATAGTTGGTCCAATAGATGGACGGATGAAGGAATGGCCGAGCTAACCTCAGAAGACCCCATGTCAATTGAGTGCTGCCTACATAGCCCCTATTTGAAGGGCCTCAGACCAATGTAGTTCTCCCCAAAAGGGAAGAAGAGAGTCAAAGAGGTCGATAATTGGTTTGGTCATGTCAATGGTTTAGCACTTCCCATATGTCTGATGGTACATGCGTGAAATGATGAGTGTATGACGATGTTACAGCCTTTTTCATATTATGTGATGGTGTATTCTATAACATAGGTTATGTGGTTTTTCATCCCTAGCAAGTTTCCATATTGGTGATGAATGTATGCTAAAAATGAAATGAGTTTATTTATGCTTCAGCAAGTTTCCATAATGGTGAGGATATATGCTTGGCATAAATTGTGTTTGGTTGTTAGTTTCCATGTGTATCATTGTCCATAGAAACTAATGTGAATGGGCTATGATAAATAACACAAATTGATATTTGCATTAAATAAATCATGAGGTTATGTTAATGGTTAGAAAAAGTTTTGGTTTGGTTTGGTTTGGTTTGGTTTAGAAAATGATTTGGTTGGATGTGACAAAGGTATGTAAGAAGTGAAAGATGTTTTGCTCTTTCATTGACAAGAGACCATAATGGTAGCATAGATAGGGTTGTTGCAAACAAAAGCCCTATTCATGCATTACGTTATTGACCATTGTTTGTGTTAGAGAAGTATTCAAATCACTTGATGTTAAGTGAGCTCAAAATCCCTTGGGTATGTTGGGGTAATAGGTATGATTATGTGAGATGTGAGGATAGCATAAACCTTTTTAGCAAGGATAACTTTGCCCCTTTTTATAGGTGACCCTGAGAATGACTATAGGCAAGTCCATGACTTAATAGCTTGTCAGTCAATTTTATTATTTTATTGTTTTTTTTTGGGTAGATTGATCAATGCGAGAAGTCTACATGGGGATGTTGTTTGTTTCGTGGTCATATGTGAAGCTGACCGATGTGAGAAGCTTCTGAGAGAGTGTTATTTGTAGCAAAATTTGGGTATAGCCATCCTTCGAGGGAGTGGTCTATATTCTGCTTTTTATGTTTTGATGTCTTTGAATAGCTGTCCTTTAAGGGAGCAGTCTATTAATTACAGCAATTATGCAGCTGTCCTTCGAGGGGGCAGTCTACATTTATAGTTTTATGACCTTTGAATAGGCATCCCAATTTTATATGTTTTGTGGATTGAAGTTTTAGTCATGGACTAGCCTATAGAGGTTTAAGGGTTTTCCTTGTTAGTAGGACAAAGCATTAATGCAAAAAGGATTAACTAATGTTTGTAGGAAAAGAAGGGAATAAGAATGAGGATGATAGGGGTTGCTCAAGGGATGAGCTCAAGTTAAATATCAAGTGAATGAGTACTTTATTAATAGTATAATGGTCGTAGATGCAAGGCATTAAGGGGCTTAGGTTCTGGCCGGCCTTCAAGAGAAGACAGACGATAAGTCCCTAATCCATACTTGTGTGTTATGATATAAGGTCTGAGCCAATTAGGAGCAAACTTGCCTCATTTACTTCTTTCCATATTGGTCACGTGTTGGTTTTCTTTGAGGATAGGATCTCCAATTTTGAAATCTCATTCTCTCAAACTTTTGTTATAGGCACATTGGATGCGATTTTGGTAGATAAGGAGATGGTTGAGGGCAGTAAGGCGATGTTCATCAAGTAACTCAAGTTGAGCCAACCGATATTGATGAAAGTCATCATTAGAAAGTATGTCATGTAAAGAGATGCATAAAGAAGGTATTTTTATTTCAAGAGGTAGGACAACCTCTGTTCTATACACTAAAGAGAAAGGTGTAACACCCATAGGGGTTTAGATGCTAGTACGATAGGCCCACAAAGTGAAGGGAATGTGAATGTGCCAATCCCTTCCAGTGTCATTGACCACCTTCATTAGGATTTTGGTTAAGATTTTGTTAGAAGCCTTTGCCTATCCATTGGCTTGTGGGTAATAAGGTGAGGAGAAGCCGAGTTTGATACAAAATTTTTTGGATAGTTTTGTTCTTGAAAGACTTGCCATTATCGGTGATGATTTTGTGAGGTACACCGAAATGACAGATGATGTTGTTACTGATGAAGTCGACAATTTTGTCAGCTTTAGTGGAGATGAGAGGAATAGTTTCCACCCATTTAGTGAAGTATTCAGTTGCGGTGATAATGGACTAATGTCAAAGAGATGAATGAGGGTTAATCTCACTGATTAGATCTAAGCCCCATTGTGAAAAAGGACAGAAATCCTTAGTGACTTGTAGAGCATGGTTAGGGACGTGAAGTAAGTTAGTGTATTGTTGGCATTTGATACAATGCCAAACATAGTCACTGCAGTCTTGGTGAAGAGTGGGCCAATAATAGCCCAGGTGAAGGATGCACTTTGCAACTGAGTTACCACTAAAATGCCCTCCACAAATCCCATCATGGACTTGTTTGATAGCATGAGATGTTTTAGTGGAGGTTAGACATTGAATAAGGAGGCCATCGAAACCTCATTTATAGAGAAGACCCCCTAACATAGTATATCGAGCTGTGCTTTTGATAAAATCCCATCGCATATTGCTAGAGAGATCAGGGGGGACAATAGAATAAGTTAAGTAGTCCACAAGTTGTTTATACCAAACATCTTGTGGACTAGAATCAATGGTGCTGACGAGGTTGATGTTAGTGGAGACATATGAAGGTAACGCCAAATGATGTACCATGACATAAATTCTCGAAGAAGAAGATGAAGATGGTATGCATGAGGTGAGAGAGGCCATAGTGTTTGCAAACTTATTTCTATAATGAGGAATAGTTTGCAAGAGATAATGGTCGAAGGACTCTAGCAGGGTGTCAACACGGTGTTTTTACCTTTGCAAAACTTCATTTTTACAAAGATATGAACCGTTGATTTGATTGATGACTAGTTGTGAGTTTCCAAAGATGTTGATGGCCTTGACGCCTAGGAAAAGGGTGGTTTGAAGTCCCAAAGTTAAGGCTTCATATTCATCCATGTTGTTGGTACATTCAAAATTCAAGTTTGAAAGATAGGGGCACGGGCTCACCCTCATGAGGGATGAAAATGACCCCCGCACCCCCACCATGTTGACATTTAGACCCGTTAAAGAACATTGTCATTTGATAGAAAATGTCATAAGTGGATAATGTGGTGATGGATTCGTCAGGGAATTTGCAGTGAGAGGGTTGGTTGTCAGATAGAGGGGCATCCGCTAGTTGGTCAGTGATTGTTGGCCCCTTTATAAATTTTTGTTGGATGAATTCCAAATCAAACTCAGCAAGAAGCATGAGCCAACGAGCCATACATTGGTTTTGGTATGGCTTGGAATGCATGTATTTGAGGGGGTCAGTGTGGGTGATGACATAATTTTTGTGATTGAGAAGATAATGACGGAGTTTGGTAGCGGCAAAGACTAATGCCAAAAAGAGTTTTTCAATATGAGTATACCGAGTTTCATAATCAATGAGTGTTCAGCTTATGTAATAAACTGCTTGCTCATGATGTTGTTCATCTCAATGCGTGATCATGGCACCTAAAGAATGATTTGTTGCTAAGATGTCAAGGTAGAAGGGTTGGTCATCTTTTGGTGGAATAAGGACTGGTGGAGAGACAAGATAGCATTTAAGGGCTTCAAAAGCCTCTTGGCAATCCTTATCCCAATGAAAGGAGATGTCCTTCTTGAGGAGGTGATGAAAGGGTTGACATCGGTCGAAAAGCTACGAGATGAAACGATGAATAGATTGAAGCTTCCCTTGTAGGCTACGAAGTTGCTTTAGATTGGAAGGTGGCGGCATCTCAAGTATAGCTCAAATCTTAGCGGGATCAATCTCAATGCCACGAAGAGAAACGATGAAGCCTAAAAGCTTCCCTAAGAGAACCCCAAAGACACATTTTTTGGGGTTTAGTCAAACATTGTATTGGAGGAGGTGAGTGAATATGATTTTGAGAATAGTTAAATGGTCATGGCGGAGTCTAGATTTGCCTAGTAGGTCATCCACATAGTCCTCCATGCTTTTGTGGAGGAGATCGTGAAAGATGTAGGTCATGGCACATTGATATGTGGTGCCTACATTTTTTAGGCCAAAAGGCATGACCCTATAGCAAAAAGTCCCCCATGGGGTGATGAAGGTGGTCTTGTGTTGATCTTCTGGCACAATCAAGATTTGGTTATATCCTGAAAATCCATCCATGAGTGATAGCATCTCATGACCGGTCGTAAGATCAACAAGTTGGTCAATGTTGGGTAGAGGAAAATCATCCTTTGGGAAAGCCAAGTTAAGGTCATGATAGTCAATACAAATTTGAATTCCCCCAGTCACTTTTGTGATAGGGATGATGTTTGACACCCATTACAGATAATCAATGGGTTGGATGAAGGATACAGAAAGAAGACGTTGAAGCTCCTCTTTGACAAGGACTGCAACGCGAGGATGCATTTTGCAAAGCTTTTGCCTGATAGGCTTAGCTTTTGGGTTTGTGATGATGTTATGGATGATGATGTTAGGGTCGATGCCAGGCATATCATTGTAGGTCTAAGCAAAGGCTTTGTTATGATCTGAAAGGAATTTGGTATAGTCAATTTGTTCTTGGGCATCCAAAGATTGACCAATCTGGAATATCATAAGATGGGAGATTAATGTCAATGGTTGATTCATTTAACATAACCTACATTTTCAAAGGAAGTGATCGTTGAATGAAAGAGTCATCTACACCCATGTAGGTGAGAATGGCATCATCATCTACGCATTGGACATTATTGATGGTAGCAGATTCATTGTCTATCATGTTTGGATAAACAAGAGGGAGAGACTTGGATACCCCACCTAGTTGATAGGTTAGGCGTTCTAAGCAAATGGCATTTATGCAAAAAAAAAACTAGGAGGGATGGAAACCACTGACTCCGTAGGTGAAAATGGGGGAATAGGTGAGTTTGGAGGTGATTGTTCTATGATAGGTTCAGGGTGAGGGTTTTTAGAAGTTTTAGTAGGTTCTTCAAAACCCAGGCCATGTCGCTTCTTGGCATTCTTTATGGCCTCGTCATTTGGTGGTTTGACGGGCTGGTGGGAGCCTTGTTCATAGCACCCAAAGCCAAATCCCTTCCATGCACACCTATAAAGATAGGTATGAGCAAAGTTTGGGTTGCCAAGAAAAGAGAAGTCAGACATAAATAATTGGGGAGATGAAAGAGGATTCCCATTAGTGGGAGCTCGATCTAGCCCTCCATAGATGAGATTTGTTTGAAGATTGGGAGGACCATAAGGGATGACCATTCTAATATGATGGTCATAACTAGGATTATGATGAAGTTTTCCATACTCTTGAGGAGTCTAGAACATGTCTAAGGTGATTAAATGATACTCCCCAAGTGAAAGACATTGGAAGGTATCTTCCATAGGGTCTTTTGTTGTCACTTAAGGAGGTGGTGTAGGTGTAGCCATCATTTGCATACTTGTTGAAGCTTCTACAGGTGGAGGCGGTGTTTGGGTCGATGTTTTGAAAGGAATGAGAATATTGTTGGGTTGATAAGTTGTGTTGCATGTCTTGAAAGGGGAGGGGTCTGCGGGAATGACATGGACTTGACCATCGTGTTCAAATTTGAAACAATGGTGTAATGTAGAAGGGACATAGGCCATGGCACGGATCTAAGGTCATCCTAATAACATGTTGTATTGGAACTCTCCCTCGATGATGTAGAAGAGCTCTGGGATTATTCATGGGCCAACACAAATATGTAAGATGACGGTGCTAATGGTAGTGGCGATGGAGTCATTAAAAGATCGAAGAATTGCGTCAGTTTTAGAGATACAATTCTTTGGGAGGGATAATTGGTCATAGGCATGGGTGGAAATTATATTGATGCTGGTGCCCCCATCAATCATAACTCACTTAATGTGAGTTTGATCAACATAGGCTGTGATGAAAAGGGCAGCATCCTGATCTTCCAAGTTGGAGGTAGGAATTTTAGAATCACTAAAGGTAATAGAGGTGATGGTGGGTAATGACTAGACTAAGGCAGCTAGTAGTTGGGGGTCCTCAGGTTGGACCTCCAATGCCTGTAAAGCTTTGATTAAAGCTTGATGATGTTTTGGAGAGCTTTGAATGAGGTCATATAAAGTCATCTTCACGAGAGTTTGGTGAAGCTGTTTCACCATAGAATCACGGATTGCCTTCTAAGAAGAGGGTTGGGATGTACCCAAAATAGAAATCTTGGGTTTGGGTGGTTGAGTAGGTTTGACAAATGGGTAGGTCTAAGGAATAGCAACTTTCTCTTTTGCTTTATCCTTTAAATTTTGTGACCTAGTGGCCACATTGATGGTGTTAATCATGAATAAAAGGGGTGAAGGAGGTAAAGGGACCATAGTCTAATGATGGGATCCTGATGAAGGTGGAGAGGTTGGAGAGACATGAGACAGTGTTGGAGATTTGTTGACAGTATCCTCAAGAAGAAGGGTGTATTTTTCCAAGTAATGGTGAATGACAACCTTGAGGGCACAATAATTTTTAGTGTCATGCCCAGGTAAGCGATGATATAGGCAGATTTTAGTGTCATCGAACCAAGATGGTTTTGGTCTGAGAGGTTGAAATGGTTTAATAGGTGGAAGAGTGATGTTAGAAGTTTGCAAAAGTCGGTGTAGTATCAAAGCATATGAACCCACTAAGGGGTCTGTGCTTGTTGATGTACTAGGTGTTGATGACTTTTGTTTGGGAGTTGTTGAGGGAGATTTCTATACCACCTTTTGGGTTGGTGTGTGGCCACTTGTGTAGATGACACTTTCTTCATGAGGGGTGCTGAATTTTTTAGAGGAGGTATGTTTTTGGTGGGTAAAGGGAGTAATGGAGGCAAATTTTTTTTGTTAGGTGTTGGAGTAGGGATCACTCCTATTAAGGTAGAAGGATGTGGGCCCAAAATGGAGGGCAATGATGATGGTGGAGGAGGAGTTCTCCGACGTGGTTTAGTAGCCTTCTTTAATACAGTGTGAGGACTACTATTATGGGGGCCAAAATTCAAATCTACCTTCACTTATGGGTGAGTGACGTTAGATATGGGGCAAACACTGAGGGATTTAACCGGTGTTGGTATGGTGGATGTTTGTGAGGGTTTAGGTTTAGATGCAGATAGTTGAGCTTCTAAAGATTTGGAAGTAGAAGCTTGGTCCTCATTAGAGACTTTGGGAGATTTTGTCGAAGGAGGGTTGTTAGTACGAGATGAAGTGGGATGTGTAAGATAAGGAGCTTTAAGTCACTCCCACAATGCCTCATGCTCTAAGTTACTTGAATGGAGAAATCCTAAGTTCTTAGCCAATCAAGAGAATGGTTTGGAAGATGTTAGACGAGGATTTACAATTGGTTTTTCAAAATATTTGGGTGGTTGTGAGAGTGGAAATGTGTTAGATGTGGAATCTCAGGCCAAAGGTAAGAGAGAGCCATTACTAGATCATCTTCGGTTGAAGTAGGTGAAGAGACAAGTTCTTCTCTCAGTGGAGAAGGAATTGGAGAATGGGGTTCTTCGAGAGGAAAGAGCATACGGATGATCGTGCCTCCTATTTTTGGTTGAAGAGTAGAAAAGGTATGGTCCTCCATCGGTAGTAGAAAGGATGAAGGTAGGGTTAGTGGCATTGGTATGGTTAAAGCGTCCTCCAATATAAGAGGGGTAGATGGAGGAATATTAAGAGAAGAAGGCTCTTCTTCTTGTGGTGGAGGGATAGGTTGACTAACCTCTTTGGTTTTTGAAAGAGGTTGGTTAGGGACAAAAGGTGAAACCATATCAACCGTGTGTATATTACGCTCTTGGGGGTCTTCGGCTATGGTTTGAATGCTGTTTTGGCTAGGGGGATGGTTAGGAAAAGGTTGTCTAAAGATGTCTATGTTTTGGTTAGGTGGCACGTTTGGGTTATCCAAGATAAGATCACCTTTGTCTAGCATATCTTGGACAATGTTCTTGAAGGTTTTACAATTGTCTGTGTCATGGCCCTTGACACGATGATAATTACAGAATTCATTATCCCTATACCATGCAGGGATGGCATATGAGGGATCAAATTGAGGTGGTGGTTGAATTTGGGGGAGGTTGAGGACTCCTTGTTTGACTATTTTATCTAACACAGACGTGTATGATTCTCTTATTAGAGTATATTGACGCTATACGTATCATTATTGGAATTGTCGTGTGATGTATTCTAATGTTGAAGGTTGAGGTTGGTTGGTTTATGTTGAAGATGATGGTATAATGACCACAACATTTCCCGCTCCTTTGGACTTGAAGTGGGAAGAAGAAGATGGTTTGGAAGAAGAAGGATCATTGGATTTTGCGTTGTTATTTTTACTACGTAGTTTGATTTTATCTTCTTCGATAGCATAGAGTTCAAGCTTCATAGCCATGGTGAAAGCTTTGTCAAATGTGTAGAATGTTTGGACCCATAAATTAGATGAGATGTGTTTGGCACATGCTTGTGAAAAGAGCTCAATGAGCTCAGGTTGAGGTAAAGAAAAGGAGAGTTGGTTGATTAAACCTCTCCAACGGGCAACAAAATCAGCTATTGATTCATCATCGAGTTGTTTGATAGAATATAGGTCTGTGATGGAGACCTTTTTAGTTATGTTAATTGAAAAGTGGTCAAGAAATAGTTGAGCTAGTTGCGTGAAGGTAAATAGAGAGTGACTGATAATAGAACTATACCAATTGAGGGCAGCACCAGAAAGTGACATGGGAAATGTGCATAGTAATAACGCATCATCATGTGCTATAAGGTAACAAGCATGTCTAAACGCTCATAGATGTTACTGTGGGTCCTCTTTACTCTAAAAGTGAGTAAACTGGAGAAGTTTCCACTAACTAGGATATGGTCGAATTGGGACTGAAGGATGAATAAGTTCATTACAGATTTGTTCATATGAGAGAACATTTCTTGAACCCAAAACAGATGTCTCAAGATTAGACACCTTATCCATCAACATCTTGATTAGATCAGTTGATGGATTTGTAGGTGGGGTGCCCCTAGGTTGTAAGGCATTTGGAAGGTGTTAGGTGGAGCGTATGACATAGTTGGTTGTGCTTGTATAGGCGCAACATATTGGTAACTAGTCATAGGGACTGATGTTGAGGTCAAGGGTAGTTGTGTCATGAAGCTAGAGGGCACAACTTGACTTGATGTTGACAAAGGTGGTTGGATGGTGGCAACACTAGCCAAAGGATAAGTAGTCACTCTTGTATTTATGGGTGCAAGAGTAGGTGGGATGGAGACAATTAATTTTTGGAATGGTGTAGGACTTTGTTGAATGGTTTGTGGTTTAGGGGGTACAGAAACCCCAATGGAGGTAGGTCTAGAAATAGAAGGAGAGGCCACACTTTGAATATTGGTCATGGTCAGGTTGTTAGTTGAGGCAATGGCCTGGGTGACCATGGATTGGGTTACGGAGGTTGTTGATATGATTGTCATTTCAACTAAGGAAGTCAGCATCCCATAAATTGGGTTGCCTGAAGGATCTCACATTTGACTTCTCACGAGATAGTGCTGAAGAGCCTTGACATTGAGGTCAAGGAACCTTTCAAAGTCTTGGTCCCCTTTGGGAACAATAGGGGGTTGAGTTGGGGTTGGTTGGATAGGAGTACATTTAGTTTCTGAATTATACTCCATTTGGAGACTTGATATAGAAGGTGAAGGCGGGAGTGGTTGTTGCCTTACGTGGTCAACAAGAGTTTTGGTTTGATTACGTGTCAAAACCATCCAAGGCAAAATAGATTCAGGTTCTAACAACTATATGTTTTAGCCTCAGAAAACTAGAATTTTTTTTTAACAGCAAAAAGGTCAAGTTTTTAGCTTGCTGTTTGAGAAGATTTTTTTTTTGACAATGACCAACATCGGTAGAAAAATTGATGTCGGTGAAGTAAGTTGCCGATGTCGGTCAGATAACCAATGTCAATGAAGATAGTTGCCGACATCAGTGGAAAAATTGATGTCAGTTACTGTGTATTTCTAGAAACTCAAAAAACTAAAAGTTTTTAGAAGAAAGAAGAAAGTCTGAGTTGTTTTTAGATCTCAGAATGCAACCTCACCAGCTCAAAAAATAGATAAAAATAGAAAAATAGATGATGGCAAGTAACCACTAAATGTTAATTCCTAAGAATAAATTTTAGAGTCGTGGTGGCTTATGCCTTAGAAGAATATGTTTGGGAAGTTGGGTTTTTAGAATGGGTCCTAAAAGAGGCAGTCTAAGGTTGGTTTTGGGTTATGTTTTGGTGCTCAAAAGTCTATGTTAGGTTTCGTACGTGGCTTGGTGCTAGGGGATTTCTCCCCTCACTTGACGAGCCTAGAGTCAAGCTGGGTCACTCAGCCAATATATACTTTCCCTATAGTTTATACTCTGTCAGAGAACAGAGTGGGTTCTCCCCTTGGTAGTGAAGTCCAAGTAAGATTGCCAGGAAGGGTAAGGTATCTGCTAGGTGATGAAATCCTAGTCGGGCCTTGTCTTAGGTATGTTTAGATGTTTGATTTTGTGAATGTGGTCAAGTTGTGTACCATATGTGCACTACGATTTATTCATAATGTGTTTTTAATTACTAGATGAGAAGGCTAAATATGCATTCAAACAGGAATGAAATGCAATATATTTTAGCCCAAATTTAAATGTTTTTGTTTGGATGCAAAGAATTAGGAAAAGGTTAAGAGCATGAATTTCACTACTCTAAGATGCAAAAAAGAAGTGACAAGAAGAAAAAGTTCTTTTTAACTTGTGTTAATGGTGTCTTTTCAAAATAAGGAGATAGAAGAAGGATACAAGGAGAGAAAATTTCCTAGTGCACCTATATGAAAGTTTTCCTTTAGAAGAAAAAGAAATGAACCCAAGGAAAACTCTAGGGTCCCACCAGGCGTGCCAAAATGTTTCTACTCATTTTTGCTTTTTACATTTAGAAGAAATAAGAAACTAAATTTAAATGGTTAGGGGTTAAATGATACCTAGATGAAGTTGCACACCATTATCTAGACATTGTAGGAGCTCCTCTTTGGCTTTGGAGGATGACACTTGTAGATAAGAAAGACTTAAACAAATAAAATGTTAGATAGATATATGGTGGACTGCCAAGCAAAGCTCAGTCCCAAAAGTGCAAAGACTTCCTTGAGGGATGGCAGTCCACTATTTGATAAAAAAGAATGTCATATGAAAAGAAATGGTGAAATACTAAACAAGAGAAATAGAGATAATGCATACTTGTATTTTGCTATCGCTCTGTCACAGTCACTGACATCGGTAGTCTTGCTGGCATCGATTGGTCAATGTCACCGACGTCGGTTATGCTGCCAACATCGGTAGGGGCAATGGACCTTGGATGGGTCTGAGGGTTATGTCTGTGGTCGATAGAAGGACTATGGTAATTTGGAGGTCTGTGTAAGGTTGCAGGAAGTCAATAGGGCCTTAAGAGGGACAAAGGTGGGAGGTAGTTGTAAGAAGGGGGTCAGGATAAGAAGAAGGCTTTTCAGCCTCTCCAGGAAGAAAGCTGGGTTTGGTCTCAATAGTACTAAAAAATAGCAAATTGACTAATTACCAATCCATTCTAAAGATAATAAAATGAAAGGCAGAAGAAAAATACTTAGCTCTAATTGATGAAGAACCAAGGATGTTTAGAATGCTTGTCCCTGATGCGGCTGATGTAGGAGACTTTGTACAACCTTCTAATCCAATACCTGGAGTGAATTCTGCAGAGTTTCTTAGCCTGGAGAGTGATGATAGAATGCTGGTACCTCATCCCAAAGCCTACCTTTGATATGCAAAGAGTTGAAGAGAAAGAGAATTCAGATTCAGGGGTAAGAGAATTCGGATTCCAGCCATCCAATCGAGGTTAGAATTTATTTTTAAGCAACCGATGTCGGCGATTCCACTGGCATCAGCTGATAGTTGACCAATGTCGATGGCTAGAGAATGGGTAAAAAGGCTATTTTTAGCCTTTTGCCTATTCCTCCATCTGCCAGGTTCAGTTGTTGTTAGTGAATGGTCCAAAGGCAGATTTATTAGGCGCGGGGGTTAGTGGGAGAGTTGAAATAGGTCTTAGGTAATTATGATTAGTCATAGGGTGATAAATGGTCTAAGAGCTAGGAATCCAAGGTGAGGTGTCTAAGGGGATGATTAATTTAAAATAAGTATTTTAAATTAATAAAGTATAGGTTAGGCATGTTAAATTTAGAAAGGGACCAAGGGGGGGGTTGACACTATTTTGGTGTCTACATTTGGCCTATTTTCAATATCATATTTAACCAACATTCCACTAACACTGATCAATAATAAATTTTGATATATCAAACTAGAAGGAAAAACTAACAATTATGTTTAGGGTATCAGATGAGGTACAACCTCATATCTATGAGGCCACAATAGTTAAAGATGCTTGGGATAAGATTCAAATAGTCTATGAGGCCAAAAATGAAGTTACCATTCTCCATTTTCAAATTCAACTTCATTCACTAAAATTAAAGTCTAGTGAGAAAGTAGAATCTTTTTACAACACGTTACAATTCTAAGAGATTCACTCCAACGATTGGGAAAGCAAGTGATAGATACGTTTCTTATACCTATTATATTGAGAGCACTACCATCTTGTTAAAATATATTTGTGACTAATTTGATTATCACATAATATAAAACATATTTTGACAAGTTGGTAAACATGTTACAATAGAAAGAGTCTATGAAAACAAAAGAAAAGGAATTAAAATAACATTCTCTTTCCTCTCATCAGTAGAAAAGGAAGAAGTAGATCAAGTATTCTAAACTAAAACAAGATCATCAGCATAATACATATGGGAATAAACAATAGAAATTTTATATTATATGTGGAAGGAAAGGCCATGACCTTACAGACTATTTGTATAACTCATTTACTTTAGGATCTTCAAGCAATAATAATCCCATTAACCAAAAATCCTCTCCTCCACAAAAAGGCCAAGGACAACATAAAGGTCATTGGAAGAATAAATCTAATCTACAAGGAAATATTTTCAAACAAGAATAAACCCCTTAAGATTTAGACTTATTATATACTACATAGTCTCATGAAGAATTAATTCTCAAAGTTCTATCTGGTATGTTGACTTAGGTACCACTCAACACATGAATATCAAATAAGATTGGTTCTATAGTATGAATGATAAATCTCCTAAAAATCATGTCTCTTTGGGTGATGATTCATCCTACCATGTTCAAGGTTTTGGAACATCTGTTTACCATTTATATGTGATGTTTGAAAAATCTTAGATGTCATATATGTTCCAAGACTCAAAAAGAATATTCTATCAGTTAGTAAGTTACTTGACCACAATATTAAGGTTGACTTTGATTTCAAAGGTGGAAAAAAGATGTGTTTGATCAAAGATAAGTCAAAACAATAAAAAAAATATTACATGAGCCTTAGGAGTTGGAAAAATGCTCCAAATTGACTTTGTGCAGTAAAATAATCAAGCATTTATGAAAAAAGACACACACTTCACACAATTATGTCACAGAAGATTTGGCCAAATCAGTCTTAGATATATTGACACACTCTACCATTATAACATGGTAATAGGATTTCTACCTCTCAAAAATGGTATAGATAAATGTCAACATTGCTTAGTAAGTAAAAAAACATAGAGCTCCATTTTAGAAAAGTACATATTGAGCCCATAGAAAACATGATCTAGTGTATATCAATATATTTAGATCAATGTCACCTAGTCATGTTTGGTTTAAGTACTTTGTGCTCTTTGTTGATAAATTCTCTAGAAAAATATGTGTTTACTATCTGACTAGAAAGATTCAAGCCTTTGAAATTTTCAAAAAGTTCTAAGTTATTATTGAAAATGAGGCTGGTCAAACTATCAAAACCCTCTATTCAAGGGGGAGGGGGGAATTCACCAGTAAATAATTCCATGCATATTTTCAATAAAACAACATTCATCATCAAATGGCACCTTCATTTATAACATAACAAAAAAAATTGTTGAATGGAGGAATCCAACTATCAAGGAAATGGTGTGATGTATGCTAAATGATTTAGGTTTTACAAAGGCATTTTGGATAGAAGTAATCAAAACCACAGTCTATCTACTCAATAGATTTTCCATTGTAACTCTTGATGGGGTAACACCATAGGAATCATGGTTAGGCCATAAGCCATCTATAACACACATTTGAGTTTTTTGACACAAATCAAGTTTGCATATTCCCAAATTGAAAAAGACTAAACTTGATATGAAATAATTAACATATGTCTTCTTATAGTAAAATGAAGAAGCACTTGCCTATATATTAATGGATCTAAAGACCAATAAAATCTACACCAACAAGGATGTTGATTTTTTTAATAAGACAAAAGTAAAATATCCCTTTATAGGCTCACTTGATATACCAATCAGTCCCATAGAGGATGCATAAGATGGTAATCAACTAGATGAATAATGGTGTAGCTCCACCACACATGGGAACAACTCAATGTATGTCTAAATGGTATACAAGTACATTAAGGGATGTTAAACTAGATAGAGTTCCAAACATGTCATGTACTATAATAAAGACTCATAGCATGACTCAAGGAGAGGATAATTTGGCTTTAATGAGTATATTTATTTAATCTATTGATTCCTCTATAGTTTAGTAATCCATAAAGTCTAAACCTTGGAAGGATTCCATGGATGTAAAATTTTAATCATTGATGAAACATAAAACATGGCATCTTGAAGATCTTCCACCAAGGAAGAATCCAATCAACTATAAATGAGTCTTTAAAATTAAATACAAAGTTGAAGGTAGTATTAATAAGCATAATGATTGACTTGTAGCAAATGTATATGCACAAAATAAAGTAATAAACTATGAGGATACATTTGCTCCTATGTCCAAGATAAAGATAATCAAATGATATTTTCTCTAGCTACATAATTTGGATGGAGGATCCACCAAAGAGATGTAAAAAAATTATTTCTCAATGGATATTGAAAATAATAAGTTTACATGACACAACAAGAAGGTTTTTTCACTCCTGGTAATGAAGGAAAAGTGCTTAAAATCATCAAATTTTTGTACAGTCTCAAACAAGCTCCCTGAGCTTAGTACATAAAATTTTGATAATCATATCATTCAGCATGGATTCTAGAGGAGTCCCTATGATCCAAATCCACACCTCAAACAACAAGGAGGAGAGATTGTGATTATTATAGTATATGTTGATGATATATTCATCACTATCAATATAGTGAAGATGATTGATGTAACTAATAAATATATTAATGATTAGTCAACATGATAAATCTTGGGCTTCTACACTATTGTATTGGATTAGAAGTATGGTAAAAAGAATACCACATATTTGTGTCTTAGATGAAATATTCCAAAATAATGATCAAGAAAATTTTGGTGATGAAAATTAATCTAATTCCTACACCTATGGAGACAAGGCTTCATTTATCTTATGCATATCCATCACCACAAGTGAATACAACTCTCTATTGATAGTTGATTGGGAATCTTATTTACTTAACATATACTAGGGTAGACATAATCTATCTAGTTATTTATCTTTCATGTTTCATGTAAGATCCAAAGATGTCTCATTATAAACTATAAAAATGAATACTAAGATATATTAAGGGAATAATGGATTTCATCCTAGAGTATAAGAAGAATGACAATTTATTTTTGACAAGATATTCAGACTCAAATCATGTAGTAAATATTGATGACATAAAATCCACTTATGGATATGTGTTATTTTTGGGATCTCATTATATATCTTAGGGGAGTAAGAAATATAAATTTGTTTCTTGATCTTCCATTTAAGTAGAATATCATGTTGCAAAAGGAGATGTCTACAAATCAATATGGTTATGTCATATACTAAAAGGATTGGGAGTACCATAGAATACACCTACCATAAAGTACTATGATAATGAGGGTATTCTCAAACCTATTATTAATCTATTGATTCATGAATTCAAAAATCACATTGAGGTACAAGTCCATTTTATATGCAAATATGTACAACAACACAATATTTGTCTCCAATATTTCCCAATATAATAATAACATGCACATGTCTTCACCAAGACACTTGCACAGGATAAATTTAAGGTATTTAGAGGATTTATCTCTAGTTAACTTCAATATATGTTTAATAAAGGGAGATAATTTTATATTATAATAAATGGTTATTAATTCACCATAGAAAAATATTTTTATTTTTTTAAGTTGTACCCTTGAACTCTATTCTAGGTTCTTTATTATTCTTCTTCCCTATATTTTAGGAGGTTGTTTAAGATATATTATTGGCTATATAATATCCATTATAATTTGATTTACATTATGATAATATATTATCATTCATGATCTAAAAATAGTACATTTCTTTCCATCCATAAGTGGTGTGATGATGAGAGGTTTGTTAGGTCTGATCAACCACAACAGGAAGATTGGTCAGCCAGGTGTGTAGCTTTACTACATTAACTAGAGACAAATCTCTCCTATCATTAAGGGGAGGTTCCCTATAGATACGTAGGAGCTATATATATTATAAATAAGTAGAAAATAACACATGGGGACAGAATAAACCATCCATCTCTCTTCTTTCAGAGATGATGCTCATAGACAAAGGAGAAAATCTTGGTGTAAACACTGAAGGCACTTCTCTTCTTTTAGAAGTGTTCTTGCAGGAAATAGCAAGAGTTTCTTTCAGATATTAAACTAGTAACCAAAGGGCATAGTAACAATAGTATGAAATAGAATGCAATGTTTCCACCTCAACTTCCCAAAGAGTATATCACAAAGGATAATGGGGGCACAAAGTCATCCTAGAATCCTCAACACAAAAAGAAAAGAAAAACATAGACTGAAAACAATTATGAAAGCACAAAGTCTTCCCACAGTTGGTTTTAGGACACTTCCCTATTACTTTCACTATTTCTGCTTACCAAATTAAATGAATAAGAACACCTTCAGAAGATAGATGTAAGAATGATCTTCTAAAATGATACAAGCTAAAACAACACAAAGTCTATAAATAACTTGCTTTCTCATTCAAATAAAAATGAAATGAAATTACAATCTGAGCTCAAAGTCTCAGTCTTCTTCTTTCAAAATGGGCAGAGTTTCACTCTTGTAAAAGTGAAAAGTCTCCTTTACAAATAAGAGAATAAACAAACTTATAGCCACTACACAAGGATTCATGCCCTTTTCCATGGGATGGCCCATGCTGCAGTCAACGTCTTCAATGTGCCTTCAGTCCTGTCTAGAGAGACCATGTTGAGAACAATGTGCTACCATAACTATGGCATGTCCCTTCATCTAATATGTTTCTTCCTTGGTATGGACCATTTGGTCCTTTTCAAATTTGTCTTTACTTCATGGAATAAAAATAGGCCACGTCCTTGGTTTGGTGTGCTCAAAATTCTACTCGATCCACTATTCCACCTACTAGAAATAACTCTTTCAAAGATAATTTTGGTCCTTTACATCGATCTTCTCTTCCCTGTATCAATTTAAATCTTTGAACTCTCTTTTCATTTAATCGCTTGGTTCTTCCTTTAAGTTTTGTGCTCTATTTGAATTCCATAGATTTTTCCTCACTTTAAATTTGATGTCTAAGGGGCCGTCAATGGTCACCAGCTGCTTGAACCATGTTGAACCTTGAACTTGTGAACTTATGAAAGTTCATTGCTTCATTAGTTCATTCTGTCTCTTTTATTCCATTGCTTCTTAGTTCAATCACTTTTCCACTCTTTGGTTGAACCATCCTTCGAACCACTTGTTTGTTGCTTCTCTCTTGACTGAGGCCGCCTTTGAACTTTTGAACCTATGAACCATTGAACTATGAACTCTTTCAGTTTAAAGCTTAATTGGTTCATTGGTTCATTCTATGTCTCATTCAATCATTATTTTATCTTTCTAAGCTCTTGGTTGAACCTTTGAACCTTGAACCAGTTAAACCATTTGGTTTAACAGTTCAATGGTTTAATTAGTTCATTCAGTTCATCCTCTGAAGCCCTTTTTGTCCAAGTCTTTGAAGATTCCTTTTTGCATCTTTGTTCAGCCTTTAGAACATCCTAAAGGGAATGTGTCCCTTTAGGTCCATGGAAAAGGTCCTTTTTCTGACGTTAGGTGCCCCCCTGCAAGGGTACTTATCCTTCGGGATGTTTAGCTGGACTTCAGGCTTCGACTTCCCTGACGAGCTTTTGGCTTCTTCGATGGGATTTTTCCATCAGGAAAAAAGCTTGAAAGAATTCCTTAGACAAAATGTCTGAAGGAAAGTTTCTTGTTACTTGGCCATTCATTCTTTTCTGTTTGTTTAGACTTTTTCTCTAGGTGAATTCCTTCAGACAAAAAGTCTGAAGGAATTTTGCCTTAACATTTCTATGAGAAAAATTCCTGAGAGAATTCTTTCAGCCTCTTAGACTTAGCCATTTTCCTAAGGGGTTCCTAACTTTTATCCACTTTTGCTTACTACCCCCCGTAAGGGCACTTGCCTTTTTTACTTTGGGGCAGCCCCTTGAACCTACTGATTGAACCAACCGATTGAACCAACTTTGGTTCAATGGTTCAATCAGGTCATTCTTCATTATTTGGCTAAGTCTTTTTAATCTTTTACACCAAGCACATTAAACCAACTTGGTCATTAAACCCATTGAACCTTTGAACCAAAGTGGTTCAAAGTTTAATGGTTTAAGCCTTTGTTCTTTATCATTTGCTGATTGAACTCTTTTGATGGAATCGAGGCACCGAACCAATCTTGGAAATGACTATGTTAGAAACTTGTTCTTTTGAGTAAACTCACCTATATAAGCTTTTTAACCTATTGAACCTATGAATCCCTTTATGAAAAAATCTTAAAAATGAGGAATTTGAAATCTTAGAACAAATTTTGAGAAGGGAAGAGAGAAATTTTGGTCTGTGTAAGGCCAAAATAGTCTGTAGGTTGTCCCAAAAATGAGTGACATTTTTCGGGGACAACAGCTAGCTCCAGTTGGGGAAATTCCTTCAGTTGAAAAATTGAAACACAACTGAGGGGAGTAGAAACCAGAATCTCTAGTGCCTTGAAGTGTGCCATTGGGCTATGGAGTCGTGCTACCCAAAAATAAAGGCACCAAAAATGAAAATGAAAAGCACAAAACTGAACTAAAGACTATACAAATATACATATGCACAAGTGAACTTATCTGATACTTCAAGAATTAAAGTACTTCAGATGCTACTCCTTATGAGGTGAAGAAAAGGGGATGCCATCTTGATAAACTAGCTGGAAACCATTCTGTCCCTAGAAACAGTGATGGACAAATGAAACTCTCCACCAGGAAACCAATTTTCTACATCTTTCTCTTGGCCTTTTCTTCATCTTGCTGCATGGTGGGATGTGGTCTTTAAACTGAAAACCATAACTCCTTGCTCTCTCTGTGAAGAGTTCCTTTTTCTAACTTTAAAATATAGTAGTATGGTCCACCATCATAATGTGTTGTTCTACTAGTTCAAACCAGCACATGCTTTAATTGTCAGCATCAAACTCCTGACAAACCATCAGCTCAACTTCTCCTTTAGTGTGAAGGAGTTTGACCTCTTCACCTTGAGCAATTTTCAATCTAAGCAATAGAGATCTGCATCCAATTGTCGAAGAATTGCTGCCATCAAATTCCAAGATCCAAGCATCATCAGAAGCTGATCTTCTATTAGATTTCTCTTCATGGGAGATGGAAGATCTTTCTTGATTTGTACTGTGCCCTACTAATTCTTTTGATGCCTTATTTGGATCAAATCCTAGATTGCCAGCTATAGGAATTTCATCAACTGAGACATGAGCATCCTCTATTTTCAAGAAGTAATTACCCTTGCCTAAAGGCTCAAATAGAATTTGAGTAGCAGGGGCTGACATTTGGGTGACCATAATCTTTACCTCAGATAGGTCCAGACCTATCTCTTCACCAATGTTTAATTGCTCAAGATTGGCTTGCAAGGATTCAAACTCAATCATTTGAATTTTGGATTTATTGACATGATCAATCATGTCAAATGACTGAGATGGACTTGGAAGAGAGGATGGGAGTTCATTCTTTTGGTTTTTGGAAGGGGGAGCACTTATCTGTGAAGTTGAAATAGAAGGTGCAGAGTTGTTTGATGTAATAACCTTCTTGACAATCACTGGGTCCTTTGACTAAAAAGGCAGAGTGGTTCCCCACTTAGCAATTGGAATTGTAGGTTGAGTTCATTCCTATATTCTTTCTTTATCACCTTGTTAGGCTGACTGATTCTCAGGCTAGGTGAATACTACGTATGATCCCTCATCTGCTTCACCTTCACTTTTGGGTTCATCCTGGTAATTCAATAAATTGATGTGGGAATTGCCAGCGAATTCTTCTTGATCCTCCATTAAGAGACTAGCATCATTTTCTTGCTCGAACCTAGGTTGGAAATAGGAAACATGTTCTGTTTCCAGATATCCCACTATTGATTTGGTTGGAGGTGCTTCAAGGGTAAGGTTCCTCTATGGGGGAGGAAGATGACTTGGTTTCCCTTGACTTCTGTCAGCGTTGCCTTGATATGGATGATTGGGGAATGTCCTCCTTGGTATATCTTTATATAGAGGAGCAGAAAACATACCTTGTGCCATTTACTTTTTCAAGACTAGCAATTCACTTTCCAGCTTTTGTACCATTGGGTCAGTGGTGGCTATGGATGAGTATTCAAAAAATGAATAGGGTTTACCTATATTAAGATCTCTCCTTATCTTTCTTGCCAAGATAAGGTCATCTTCTAGCTCAGTAGCCAAGTCTTGAGAATCCTTAAGATCTATGTGTCTAGCCCATCTCAATAGAAAACTCACTTCAAGTAGTTATGAGTTGATGAAGAATCATTTGAGATTATGAGGTGTCAATTGGGAGACCATGGGAATCTTGTGCCTCAACTTGTTGAACCTAGCAATAAAATCCCTCATAGGCTCATGAGGTTCCTTCTTCATTTAAGTGAGTTGGGCTAGCAAAGCATGTGCATCTTTTGCAAGATTGAACCTGGCTTCAAACTTGGCTTTGAGTGTATCCCAGTTAGTTACTAATATAGCCTGTAGGTGGTAAAACTAGTCTGCAACAGCGCCTTGTAGTGTCTCCATGAATAACCTAACTGTTATGTCTTCAAATTCCACCCTTATTACACTGCAGGCTATGCTAAAAGCTATAATGTGTTCATCAAGATGAACCTTCCCATCACCAAAGAATTTGGAGAAATTCTTTCTTGAACTACATGGAAGTTCATGCAGAGGTGAAGTCAAGTTGAGTGGGCCAAAAGAGTTACTCCAGGGGCCTCAAACTACCATGATTTAATTATAAAAAATAGGGATAACAAATCTGGGTGGAGTGGCTAGATTATAGAACAAAAAATGGAAAAGAACTGGCCCTGCTTCAGCTTGAGGCTTGAGGCTTCAAACTACGCACTCTTTTTTAGCAGCTCTAGTTCTGCAGACTAGATAAAATAATGGAGGTGGAGGAAAATGGTAAGGCTATAAATGGATAATGGGAAAGACATGGAATGGAGTCGCAAGAGTCTGTAATATAATGGATAAAGGAAGGAACTGATTTAATCTAAAACTTGAGGCTTCAGACTACACATTCATCCCTAGTAGAGTCACCAAAAAATATTGGGCAAATATTTTGTCAATCAGTGTACTAATCAAAAAAATAGGTCTGATCAACCATAGTAATAAGATTGGTCAGCTAGGTGTGCAGCTTTACTACATCAACTGGAGACAAATCTCTCCTCTCATCAAGGGGAGGTTCCCTATAGATACATAGGAGCTATATATAATATAAATAAGTAGAAAATAGCACATGGGGGTAGAATAAACCATTCATCTCTCTTCTTTCAGAGATGATGCTCATAGATAAAGGATAAAATCCTAGTGTAAACACTAAAGGCACTTCTCTTCTTTCAAAAATGTTCTTGCAAGAAATAGCAGGAGTTTCTTTTAGATAGTAAAGTAACCAGTAACCAAAGGGTGTAGTAACAATAGTATGAAATAGAATGCAAAGTTTCCACCTCAACTGCCTAAAGAGTATATCACAAAGGATAATGGGGGCACAAAGTCATCCCAAAATCCTCAACACAAAAAGAAAAGGAAAACATAGACTGAAAACAATTGTGAAAGCACAAAGTCTTCCCACAGTTGGTTTCAAGACACTTCCCTATTACTTTCACTAATTCTACTTACCAAATTAAATGAATAAGAACACCTTCAAAAGATAGACATAAAAATGATCTTCTAAAATGATACAAGCCAAAATAGAACAAAGTCTATAAACAACTTGCTTTATCATTTAGATAAAAAAGAAATGAAATTACAATCTAAGCTCAAAGTCTTAGTCTTCTTCTTTCAAAATGGGTAGAGTTTTCACTCTTGTAAAAATGAAAAGTATCCTTTACAAATGAGAGAACAAATAAACTTATAGCCACTACGCAAGGATTAGTGCCCTTTTCCATGGGACGGCCCATGCTATAGTCAACGTCTTCAATGCACCTTCAGTCCTGTTTGGAGAGACCATGCTGAGAATAGTGCGCTGCCATAACTATGGTGTGTCCCTTCATCTAATATGTTTCTTCCTTGGTATGGACCATCTGGTCCTTTTCCAATTTTTCTTTACTTCATGGAAGAAAAATACGCTGCATCCTTGGTTTGGTGTGCTTAGAAGTCTACTCGATCCACTGTTCCACCTATTGGAAATAACTCTTTCAAAGATAATTCTAGTCCTTTACATCGATCTTCTCTTTCCTATAGCAATTTAAATCTTTGAGCTCTCTTTTCATTTAATCACTTGGTTCTTCCTTTAAGTTCCATGCTATATTTGAATTTCCATGGATTTTCCCTCACTTTAAATTTGACGTCTGAGGGGCCGTCAATGGTTGCTAGCTGCTTGAACCATGTTAACCTTGAACCTGTGAACCTATGAAAGTTCATTGGTTCATTGGTTCATTCTGTCTCTTTTGTTCCATTGCTTCCTGGTTTAATCACTTTCCCACTCTTTGGTTGAACCATCTATTGAACCACTTGTTTGTTGCTTCTCTCTTGACGGAGGCCGCCTTTGAACTTTTAAACCTATGAACCATTGAATTGTGAACTATTTCAGTTCAAAGTTCAATTAGTTCATTGGTTCATTCTGTGTCTCACTCAATCATTACTTTATCTTTCTAAGATCTTGGTTGAACCTTTGAACCTTGAACCAGTTGAACCATTCGGTTCAATGGTTTAATCGGTTCATTAAATTCATCCTCTGAAGCCCTTTTTATCTAAGTCTTTGAAGATTCCTTTCTGCGTCTTTGTTCAGCCTTTAGAACATCCCAAAGGGAAGGTGTCCCTTCGGGTCCTTGGAAAAGGTCATTTTTCTGACGTCAGGTGCCCCCTGTAAGGGTACTTATCCTTGAAGATGTTCGAGTAGACTTTAGGCTTCGACTTCCCCGACGGGCTTTTGGATTCTTCAGCGGGCTTTTTCCATCAGGCAAAAAGCCCAAAAGAATTCCTTCAGACAAAATGTTTGAAGGAAATTTTCTTGTTACTTGGCCATTCATTCTCTTCTATTTCTTTGGACTTTTTCTCTGAGTGAATTCCTTCAGACAAAAAGTCTGAAGGAATTTTACCTTAACATTTTTCTGAGAAAATCTTCCTGAGAGAATTCTTTCAGCCTCTTGGACTTAGCCATTTTTCTAAGGGGTTCCTAACTTTTGTCTGCTTTTGCTTACTGCCCCCCACAAGGGCACTTGCCTTTTTCACTTTGGGGTAGCCCCTTGAACCTGTCAATTGAACCAACTTTCGTTCAATGGTTCAATGGTTTAATCAGCTCATTCTTTCTTATTTGGCAAAGTCTTTTTGATCTTTTGCACCAAGCGCATTGAACTAACTTGGTCATTGAACCCATAAAACCTTTGAACCAAAGTGGTTCAAAGTTCAATGGTTCAAGCCTTTATTCTTTATCATTTGCTGATTGAACTCTTTTGATTGAACCGAGGTGCCAAACCAATCTTGGAAATGACTAAGTGTTAGAAACTTGTTCTTTTGACTGAACTCCCCTATAGAAACTTTTTAACCTGTTGAACCTATGAATCCCTTTACAGAAAAAGCTTTAAAATGAAGATATTGAAAGTGCAAAAAAAAATTGAGAAGGGAAGAGATAAATTTTGGTCTGTACAAGGCCAATATAGTTCGTAGGTTGTCCCAAAAATGAGTGACATTTTTTGGGGACAACAAGGTTGAAATTGAGATGAATGTTTCTTAGGTGTAGTCTTTGGAATCAAACTTGTATGAGAAAATTTAGGTATTATCTCTTTATTTGATTTTAATTTATTGATAAATAATTTATGAATACACTTTTATTTTTATTTGGTTATCATATTTATACATGTGACTTTATGGTCTTATTTGATTGTGTCTTTTGTACCTTCTCATTAGGATATGTGATCAGTGGATTAGGAGTATTGATATCCCAAGGTATAAAGATATTATTAAAAATGTTTGAAGTATCTTGTAAATTATTTTGTATAGGAATGGGTGCTTATCCCTTAATTTTTATAGAAGATACATATCAATATTCACCCATTCCAATAGATGTAAATAAATAATGAGATAAGTGTTCATCTTCATCAATTGGATTGAAATTTACCTTACCCAATTGCTTATCTATAAGCTCTTTTGTATCCTCATCATCACTACTATATTAATCTTCAAGTATGAAAGTATTTTATGAATTGAAAAATAATGGTGTTTCTTTAATAGACTCTATTGTAATTGGTGCTTGACACACATTTTCCTAGATAGTTTTTTTTAATTTGCATAGAAACTATTACTTGTGGCTTAATTTCCTCAATAGGCTCTTCTAATAAAAATTGAGTTTGCATAAGTTCCTTCATAAGCCTTTATATATGTTGAGGACTTTTAGAACTTAGTGGGGTATCATTTTTATTCCTTTATTCACCCACTTCATAAGTATTCATTTGTTCCATTGGAATTTGTTTTTGGAGTGGTATTATAGATAATTTGTTAGACTCTGATTGTGTTTGTTTGTAATAAAAAAAAAGGTGTATCATTAACTGAAATTGTATACTCATGTGTATAATGTAAAAATTTGACACATACGTGAAATATTTAAGGTATATCTTCAATTTCATGGATCCAAAATTGACCCAATATTAAATTATATGATAACTACTTAGAGATAACTTGAAAGTAGTAGAGACTATTTTTGGACCCAATAATAAATCATATATGATAGTTACACATATTTTCTAAGGAATAATATCAATTCATTTTATAATTTGATTAGAATATTATCTTTCTTGTATCTTTATTTAAGATTAATTTATGTATGAATTCATAATTTCAAATATTTATTCTAGAACCATTGTCAACCAATGAATGTTTAACTAGCTTTCTATGTTTTTGAACTTGAATAAATAATCAAAGATTCTTCTCAATGATATGTTTGGATGGTACATATTATTTTAAAAATATAATAGTGTGATTAATATATTTAAAGGTTTTCATAGTAAATTAAAATTAATTAGGTTTTGTATCTATAGGAATATTTTTTGAAACATGCATATAAGATATATTTGTAAGCTGACGCTTTTTGTAATAGATCTAGCTTGGAAAATTAATAGGATCATTTCATAACTAGTCAATGATATCATATATTTTGGATTTACAAACTTCTCTTTAATCAGGTAAAGGAGTAAAATTATTATTGTAATTAGTGGGTTGGTAAGGTAAAGGTGGCTTCCCCCTTCTAGGTTAGACATCATGGACATGATAATCTAGTGTCAGACTTGGATAAAAAATTGGAATAGGTTGATGAATATAAGTAGGTTGAGGGTAGGAGGGGAGAGAAACAAGATTTTGTGCACATGATATTTAGAATATAGTTGTAATATGTATAAATTTGGATTGAAAATTATAATAATATTAAGTACAATATATTATCTATTGCTCAAAAGTAATTTTTATAACATTATCAAAGTTTAAGGATATAGAAATGAAATGAATAACATCTTGGAAAGTAAGATAATATTTTACAATAAAAATAATAATTATTTTTAAAATTTGAGAGATTATTTCATTCATTCAACCCATTATAAATTCAATGTAATATTGATGTAGAGGAACTTTGTTCAACACTCACTTGTCTTGTTACAACTTATTCATTCTTTGACAAAGGTTTATAGGCACAATAGTTTACTTCATCATTCATGGTTTATTGTATTTATTGGGGTTATTATTACCATATAACTTATTCTCCAAATCCTCTTTGATCTCCTAACTAATCCACTCAACCTCTAAGCATAACTATCTAAACATACACTACTTGTTTCCTTTGTTCTGGCTTTCTTGTAGCCTTTTTTGACTATTTTCAATTGTACGGAGAATTTCAAAATAAAATTGAGAAAAAAAAGTTATTTTTAAGTACCCTCTAATTAATACCTTTCATTCAATAAGTTTTTTTAATTACGTCACTTAGAAGTCACTTTTCTAACTACCTTTTAGGCCTAATTAGGTCTTTACACCCCTATTTTAGACATGATCATCTCAATCCATAAATATAAACTATATACAGGTCTAAATTTTTTAAAATATCTTAGAATACCTTATTTCCCAAATAATCACCAATTTTTATGAATTTTTGATGGTGGCATTGTTCACAATCTTGTTTTTAGTTTCTAAACCTTAGTTTAGGGTTTACCCTAATTGTGTCAACCCAAGAAGGGTTAATTTAGAATATTACACATTAGAAACAATATAAACCTTATGTAATGAATTAATAGGGTCTAAATAATCCCTATACACCTTATTAATTCATTTTTTCCTCTTTGATACCTTAGTGACCCACTTCTACAAAATTTTGAGTTGATTGTGTACAGTTTCATAGCCATCTATAGGGTTTGTATAGATTTTCCTCACACATAAGTATAGAAGAAAATAAATAAATATATAAATAATCTTATGATAATTTAAATATGTATTTACTAATATATATATGTAATCAATCAACTTACATAGAATATTTCCTTACACAAATGCATACTCAGTCTTATAAACACATAACATAGAAAATATAGGGTATAGACAGTTAGTTTTCAAATTGAGAAAATCCAAATTATTTTCTTTCTAATATTTATGTCATTTTAAATATCAAATAAATAAAACTTTCCAATTTTTCAAAACAAATTTCTTTGTTCATCCACATTTATGATCTTTGACAAGTATATTTAGTATTAAACATGCGAATAAAGTTTTTTATATCTTGATTTTTCCTCCATTCTCTATTCAAGTTATCTATCTCTCCATAAATTAATCCCTATCTAAAAAATCTAAAATCTTCCAAACCCCTAAAAATTCCCTAACTACCTCTTGATTACCTCCAATAGAGAAAAGGGAAGTCATACAATATGTTTAGGCATAGTTAAGATTAAACATAAAATCAAATCTAATAAGTGATAAACTATTGTCAACCTTCTTTAAGCATAAAAGACCTATAACACAAAAGGTCACCATAATCTTACCTTTAAAAAACATGAATAAAACATATAGGAATAATATAAGGATTTCAAAAATTTAAAATGGACATTTAGGTAGGATAAAGCCTAAGTGGCTCAAATTCAAATTTGATAAGGAACTAAAATCTAAGAGTGACTCTTACAAGACTCTTAAGACTATAATGACCATATAAAGACTCTAAACTATTGGAAATAGACCAAAATTTTCCAATTATATTAATGCTCATGTATTATACTATAGTGGATCAAAAATAACTTTCCATGAGAGTTAAACTGATCTTGTATTGATGTTCTTCTCGGCATCTCTCTCTTATTCATTATAGCTTTTCAATTTCATACCCTCCTAGATCCCAAGGCCTATTATAGGAATGTAGACCTCTTTGACTCTTGGGTAAAGCTATATCTATCTCCTCCCTTGATGATATATTTCTTGCTATTGATCTCTAAATTGATCATTGGAAAATTCTCCTTGTCCTCCTTCCTCAAAATACCTACACATGAAACACATAAGTCAAATAAAATAAATTATTTATTGTCCTCTTGAATTTCACATTCTCTCACTCAAAATTCTAAATTCTCTTTTACTGCATCTACTACCTCTTATGGTTTGATGCACAATGTTGGGGGATAAAAAGTATGACAATCCCCCAACTTTGAAAATATTTTTACAAAGGGCATATGCCCTTTTTTCAAATTTTTGAGGCTCAAGATTTTTCCCAAGCCTCTAAAAAGGGCATACACCATTTACAAAGAGAGTATGACTTTTTTGGTTTACAAAGGGAGTATGCCCTTTATGGTTTACAAAGGGAGTATGCCCTTTGTGGTTTACAAAGTGAGTATGCCTTTACAAAGCATAAAATGTGTATGCCCTTTTTTTGTTTTTATTTTTTCCAAATCAAAAAGAAACTCATGGCCAAGCTCTCAAGGAATTTTTTCCATAAAGTTCATTATTTGCCAATTTTTTAGATTATCATATGTTCTTTGGATTTTTATCCCACTAATGGGAATCAACATTCTGATTGCTAAAAATCAGGTATGTTATTTTGTATTTTAATTTTTTTGTTTCTATTTTTATTTATTTATTCAAATATGGTTTTGAATTTAGGTTTGCATTAGATTTATTTCATTGCATAAAAAATTTTGTTTTTATTTAAATTTAGATACACAAGTTTGGTGGAGCCATTTCATGAAGAAAATGTTAGACAAAACCTTGAATAGTTTGATTTTACATAAGAAGTTGAATTATATAAGAAATACAATTCCAAATGTCAATAATTATAAATAATAATCAATGCTTTACATCACTCATCATATAGTAGTGCAAAAATTATACTTGCCAATACATTAAGGTCTATTTTTAATGAAGTGGGAAAATTGACTTCACAACTAGATGCAATGTTGCATTGAAGAGAGGCTATGAAAAACATTTATTCCTATAAATAGTCATATGAATATGTGAAGAAAAAAACAACAAAATAAGTTGTGTGTTCTTTATTTATTAAGCATGGGACCAACCAACCTCCACCAATGAATTTAAAACACATTAGTATTGATTGATGTGTTCATAAAGAGATTAAAATTAACTTTTTGGATAGGTGGTGGATGGTGTTTGATGAGCCTCCATGTAATAATAGTGAGGTTCCATTATATTTTCTGAGAAAATTATATTGTGAGTTTCTGCTGAAAGAAATTCCAAGTTATTTTGACATGAATGCATCTCAAGGTAAAGGAGGTGGGTCTTCATTTGATATATTGGGTGATAGGTGAGACCAAAACCATCACAACTGAGCTTAGAGAAATAGAAGAGCAATGTCACATACCTTTATTCCTAAAACTTTGAATCATAACATATAGATAGACACCCTTAAGGCAATCAAAAGTTTGACACAAGTTATGATTGATCATGGTATGCATACTTTGAATACTTATACTCAGCCTACAAGTGGTGCTAGTGGTAGTGGTGGTGTTGGTGGTAGTGTTGGAAATATTTTCATTGATATTGAAGGTCTATCATTATTGGTGATAAAGGCCCCATTGTATTTAATGATGTTTTTAATAGTTATATATTGGCTAATGTGTGTTAATATTTATTTAATATTAATGAATATATTTTTGGTTGCATATGAGACAAAATAAGGGCCCATGGAGAATTTAAAGAGTCATAGGGTAAAGACAAAAGAAGAATGGGATGCATTTTCCCATGAAGAGTCATCTTGGGGAATTCCAAGAGTCACCAAGTGAAGACAAAAGAGGAAGGGCACAATTTCTCATGAAGAGACACTTTGAGGAATATGAAAAGTCACCAAGATAAAGATAAAAGAGGAAAGGATGCTTTTGCTTATGAAGGGTCACCACATGAGTTTTCAAATGCAAGGATACGAAGGGTCATGCAAGTTTGGCACCATTTTCCATGAAGATTGAAGTCACAAAGGGCGAAGGCCAAAGGTAATTTGGAAAGATATAAATAAAGGCTTGAGAAGCCATTTGTAATATGGGAGATAGAGTTTGATTTGAGATAGTAATATCTAGCTTAGAAGAGAAATGAGAGAGATGAGTATGATTTATATTTTTTATATCTAGTTTAGAAGAGCAAAGTTGAGAGAGGAAAGAGATATTGTAATGAACTATCATTTTTTGAGATAACAACATTAAGAGATAGTTGTGTGGTATACACAAAGAGATTGGTGCTCACAAATTGTTGTTGTGTTGGTGCTCAGCAAAGGGGTTGGTGCTTCTATGGGTTGGTGCTCATGAATTTTTGTTGTGTTGGTGCTTAGTAAATGGGTTGGTGTTCCCGTGGGTTGGTGCTCATGAATTGTTGATGTGTTGGTGCTCAGTAAAGGGGTTGGTGATCATGAATATTTACTATGTTGGTGCTCAGCAAAGGGGTTGGTGCTCCTGCAAGTTGGTGCTTATGAATATTGTGTTTTGAGTTGGTGTTCATTCATATACTTGAGATTTTTCTCTGTGGTTTTCCCAACATTAGGTTTCCACATTAAATTTGGTGTCTCTCTCTATCTTGTGTGGTGTTTATTATTTCATTTTTATTGCATATCTTGAATGTATGTTAAAATGGAATTTTATTAAGGGAAATTTTATAATATATATGATATACTAATTCACCCCCCTCTTAGTATATCCCATTTTTAACAATTGGTATCAGATCAAGTTCCTTTTGAAGAAGTTTTAAAGCTTGAAGGTAGATCGAGAAAGCATGATGGATGGATCACATGAAGGATTTTTTACAAATAAGTCCCCTTTGTTTGATGGGATGAATTATGCTTTTTGGAGCATAAGAATGAGGACTTATTTGATTGCCCTTGGATTTGACATATGGAAAGCAGTGGTGGAGGAATATGAAGAGCCATAGACACTTGTAATTACTCCACCAAAAAAGAAGGCAAGTGAATGTAATGCTAAAGCTTTAAATGCTATTTTATTTGGTTTATATGAATATAAATTTGTTAAAGTTATGCAATGTAAATTTGCTCATAAAACTTGGGTAAAACTTGAGAATATTTACAAAGGTGATGGAAAGGTTCAACAAGCTAAGCTTCAGACTTTTATAAGACAGTTTGAAAGTTTGAAGATGGAAGAAGAAGATATAACAAGATATCTTTTGCAATTTGATCAAATAGTAAATTATATTCAAGGTCTTGGAGAAATATTGGAAGAGTCAATAGTGGTACAAAAGGTTTTGAGATCTCTACCAATGAGATATGATGCAAAGGTTTTGGCAATCGAGGAGATGAAGAATTTAGCCAAGCTAAAGATGGATGAGCTTCATGGTATACTCATAGCATATGAGATGCAGACTGAAAAAGATAAACCCTCAAAGAGAGAAGTGGATTTCAAGACATTAAAGAAAGAGAAAGCTAAGATTCAATAATAAAGTGATAGTTCCTGTGATGATGAAGATGAAAATGGAGCTCTTTTCATTTTCAAGATGAAAAGGGGAATAGGTAAATATCAAGGAAAATTACCTTTTAAATGTTTTAATTATGCAAATATTGGACATATTTCAGCTAAATACCCAAATAAGGGTAATGATGATGAATAAGAAAAGTCTACATACAAGAAGAATTTCAAAGGTAAATTCAAGAAGGGATTCGAGAAGAAGAGCCTGTATTCCAAAGATCCTAGCTTAGCCAAAGATAGTGGAGTTAGTGATTCAGAAGAAGAGATTTTATTCATGGCCATACATAAAGATGCCTCTATGAGAAAAATTACAGATGATCAAGAAGTATAAGAAGAAGTAGATGATGACGCCGAAGTGAATTTGGAAGGAGAACTCATTTGTGCCCTAGAAGAGTTAGAAGTTGTTGAGAAGAAGAATCAAAACTTAAAGTGCCAGATCAAGAAAAATGAAAAGGAGTTAAAAGAAATATGTGTTGATCTAATAGCACACTTGGAAGAAGCCAATAAGAATGAAGAAGGTCTAACAACATAGTTGTAAAAAGTAAGAAAATAATGTGAAAGGTATGTTATTGAAATTGCCTCTTTAAAAGAAGACATTGAGAAAGTAGTCAATGATAAAGTAGTTAATGATTCAAAATTTGAGGATAGCATTAACATATTGAATAAGATATTAAAAATTAAAAAGGAAAATTTAGATAAGATAGGTATTTGATCTAAAAATAAAAAGAGCTATGTTGAAGCTCTCACAAAAGAGGAAACAAAAAGGGAAGAAGTGAAGAATACAGAGGACATTTCAAAAAAAGAAGGCTGGAGGGAACAAAGCTACAAAAGAAAATCAGGTTAAAAATATATAGATAGGTCTTATTTTTATGGTTACTATTTTTATTGTAATAGATATGGTCACAAGAAATTATAATGTCAAAAAAGAGATAATAGTTTTAGAAATAAGGAGAAGGAAAATCATGTAGAATCAAGCAAAAGCTACAACTCTTTTTCTCCTCTATCAAGCTTTGATGAAGAGGCCATAATATGTTACAAGTGTAACAACTTCAAACACATAGCTCAATACTGTAAAAGCATGTTCGAGTCAGTAAAAAAGGACCAAATTTTCAAGGCACCATTCATTAAGAATAAGGTTCAGACATGTTCATGGCAAAAAAAACACCCTAAATATTCTATGATGGTTCAGACAGCTTTGCATGTAATAAATGAAGATCAACCATGGTTAGTTGATAGTGGATGTTTGAGGCATATGATAGGAGATAAGAGTAAGTTCATAACTCTAAATAATATAAATGGTGGCATAATGAAATTTAGAGATAAAACCACTACCAGGATAGCCAAAAAAGGTACTTTGAGTTTGGATAATGGTAGAACCAAGACTAAGAATGTTTTATATGTAAAAGGTCTTAAGCATAATCTATTAAGTGTAAGTAAAATATGTGATCAGGGATACACATTAAAGTTTCATGTAGAAGGTTATGAGATTAGAATAAAATATTTAAATGAGTTGATTGCAAATGCTCAAAGGATAGGCAACAATTTATATGTATTGTCAGATATCTTCTCAAAGGCACGATCAAAAGACACATTCAAGGATCTGCGAGAGGAGTTGGGAGTAATTTCTATTACTTCTTGCCATTGAGGTTCAACATCAATTGAGGGGGAGCTAAGTATTAGCTCCAGCTAGGCCCTTTACCATTGATGATAAAGGGGGAGAATAAAAGTTATAGGTATAGGTGTAGAAATAGGTACAAGGAATAGGCATAGGTTGCTAGAGTAAGGGGGAGTTACTATAAGCTTTTTAGATGATAGTATGTGTAGGATTCAGGATGTGGTAGTTTCAGGATTGATGTTGCCATCAATGAAAAAGGGGGAGATTATTGGAAATATTGTCATTGATGTCAAAGGTTGAGCATTATTGGTGATAAAGGCCCCATTGCATTTAATAATGTTTGTAATAGTTATATCTTGGATAATGTGTGTTATTATTTATTTAATATTAATGAATATATTTTTGGTTGCATATGAGATAAAAGAAGGGCCCATGGAGAAGTCAAAGAGTCATGGGGTAAAGACAAAATAAGAATGGGACACATTTTCCCATGAAGAGTCATCTTGGGGAATTCCAAGAGTCATCAAGTGAAGACAAAAGAGGAAAGGCACAATTTCTCACAAAAGGAAACTTTAAGGAATACGAAAAGTCACCAAGATAAAGACAAAAGAGGAAAGGTTGCTTTTGCTTATGAAGGGTTGCCACATGACTTTTCAAATTCAAGGATATGAAGGGTCATGTAATTTTGGAATCATTTTCCATGAGGATTGAAGGGTCACAAAGGGTGAAGGCCAAAGGTCATTTGGAAAGCTAGAAATAAAGGATTGAGAAGCCATTTGTAATATGGAAGATAGAGTTTGATTTGAGATAGTAATATCTAGCTTAGAAGAGCAATGAGAGAGATGAGTATGATTTATATTTGTTATATCTAAATTAGAAGATCAAAGGTGAGAGAGAAAAGAGATATTGCAATGAACTATCATTTGTTAAGATAGAAACATTGAGAGATAGTTATGTGGTATACACAAAGGGGTTGGAGCTCCTGTGGGTTGGTGCTCACAGATTGTTGATGTGTTGGTGCTCAGCAAAGGGGGTGGTACTCATGTGGGTTGGTGCTCATGTGGGTTAGTGTTCATGAATTATTGTTGTGCTGGTGCTCAGCAAAGGGGTTGGTGCTCTTGTGAGTTGGTGCTCATGAATAGTTGTTGTGTTGGTACTCAACAAAGGGGTTAGTGCTCCTATAAGTTGGTGCTTACGAATATTGTGTTTTGAGTTGGTGCTCAGTCCATACTTGATATTGTTCTCTATGGTCTTTCCCACATTAGGTTTCCATGTTAAATTCGGTGTCTCTCTCTATCTTGTGTGGTGTTTATTATTTTAGTTTTATTACATATCTTGAATGTATGTTAAATTGGAATTTTATTAAGGGAAATTTTATAAGATATATGATATACTGATTCACTCCCCCCCCTCTCAATATATCCCATGCTTAATAGGTAGTGGTAATGGTAGTGGTTTTGGTGGTGTTGGTATAGTTACTAGTGTACCTTATCTTACTCATGTTATACTTCATATGCATCATTTCACATCATGTGGTAGGAAGTGTATGGGACCTCCTATTTAGGTGAGACATACATAGAATAAATTTATGGAGGATAACATGATAGAGCATAGTCCATCTATATTTGCTTTGGCATTGAATAACACTAACATGCCAGACACTAGCATGCTTGAGCATATGCCACAAGTAGATGATTTAGTAGTGCATGACACTAGCATTATAGACACTATGTGAGATGTAGTAGCTTCATTTACTCCTATTAGGATACACTAGACTCTTGTTGTAGATGATTTATCAACTTCACCATCTATATTTGATACATAAGATTAATTTTAATTATAGCTTAGTTATGCTTATAAAATAATATTAAGTTTTTTTTCTAGTATGTGTTTACTTAATTGATTGAACTTATTATTTGTTGTTTGTATATATGATTGGTGATATTTTGGGTACCTCAATAGGCCTTGAATCTATTGTAGAGGCTGTATTAGCATGGGTGTACCTTATACATAGGTTTGTAAATTTTTTAATTGTTTATTTATTCATGTACATTTTTATTGTCCTTTGAACAAAAACTATATTTTAATATATATTATAGTCATAGATTTTTATCATGTTCATTAGATTCATGTATTACTCATTTATTGGTTTTATAGATGATAAGGGATGCTATGGGAACCCTTCATGGATGAGAAGAAGGTTTAGGTGATGTTGATGCTACATTAGAGAATCCACTATCTCTATAGTAGGTCATGATTCAAGGATGGAGACTGGTGAGAACACAAAGTTTAATTTTTTAATCTTTAAGAGATGATATTTTATGTCATATTTACATAATTGTATGCACATCTAGATCTAATGATATATGTATTCTCCATAGGATTCCCCATCATAGTTGTATATGCAGTCTTGTATCCCTAGATAACCATTTAGATAGAATATAGTGAGTGTATAATCATTTTACAAACATTTAAATTCTTGAAAAAATTATCAAATTTCCAATATATAATTTTAAAGCATTAATTTTTATATTTTATATGTTGTGCAGACAACAATTTTCATCAGTTGTCAATGAAATAATGGATGAGTCACATGATAAGAGGAGAGTATCTCCTCATATTGAGGCATCCAACACCCTTGACTCCATGTCTATGGTAACAAAGCATAATTTATTTAGAGGTAATGAGGAGCAAGAGATCTGGTTATTGTGATAAGGATCTAGCTATAGGCACAATCAATTTTTATGCCAATGTGGCCCACATTGTATGCCTATATGGTGCATTTTGTCTATATACATAGTGGTAGGCATAATTGATTTTGTATGCTGATATGGCCCACATTATATGCCTATATGGTACATTTTGTCTATGTACATGTTATGGTCTACATTTTTTCTTGATATATGTTATATTATTTATGTTAAATTATGATATATAAATTTTCATGTATCACATACATACTATTTGACAATATGATTCCTTTACCTATGCATATTTTCTATTTTGATTATTTAATGTTTACACATATTATTGGTTAATGATCATTATTAATTCATAAAGGGTTTTAAAAATTCACATTATTCTCTAAGTTAGGTTTTTTGAATCATTATGTATATTTTACATTTACATATGATATTTACTATTTACTTATTTCATTTACATTTAATTACATAACAATTTGAAATTGTGATGTTTAAGTAGACTTAGGATCAATTTCATGGACATGTAAATATTATAAAGTTTACTTGATCATAAATGTTAGGAGGTCTAGTGATGCACTTGTGTATGTCTTTAGCTCGTACTTGTCCATACAATAAATAAAGAAAATTATATGTGTACATACATTTACTATGGCCTACTTATACATGGTTTAATATCAACATTGATAGCCCTCTCTAGACAATCCACAAAATTATAATCTTGGAAAGGAAAGATATAGACACAAATGAAGAGACTTAAGCAACTTTGATATTCCTTGACTAATATATAAAAATTTAAGTTATATTATTATTGTCCTTAAATACATATTCAATCTTTATCTCAATATAATAAACCAATCCATCTATTGGTTTTGTCTATTTAAACTCAAAAGACTCAAAGATCTCTACAAGTTAATTAAGCCTAAATGCCACAAAAGGATTAAAACAAGAAATATTTGAAAAAAGGGTATAGATCAATATAAAATACTTTATCACAATATTTTTTAGGTTACTCAAATTTTAAAACACCTCAGAAGGTCTACTACAAATAATTTTATCAAAAACCTCTCATAAACTTACTAGTCTTAATGTTGCTCTAACATGCCAAAACCTAATATGTATTGAATTAGCATATACATATGTATTTATGTGTTTTATATTTATCAATGCTTAGATAAAATTCTTGTCATTCCACTTCTAATATTTTACCCAAAAGCTCATAAAATCATGTTTTGTCTATTGGCCTAACCCTCTAGTAGGTCAAAACTCAAGATATAGTTTATTACAATAAATGATCCTTTTATGAGGTATATATATATATATATATATATATATATATATATATATATATATATATATATATATATATATATATATATATATATATATATATGAATTAAAGGTGTTCCAACCTTCATTTGGATTTTATAGACTAAATTTTAAAGTTTCTAAACCAATCTCTCTCTTCACTATCAAATAAACATAGAAAACATGGTCTCTCTTACACATAATCGATTGGTACGATGCATGTATGCCTCAAAATGACTCAAACCACTTGAATATATTATTAAATATTATTTTAAATATTTTAAAAAACTTTGTATTTACCTCATGCATAATATAATATTATTTTTTTATATTTTTGAGTTTGGCTATTAAAGAGAAAAATAAGGTTTTTATGAATTTTGATACTCTAATGACAAGAATGAACATACAAACACATTATAACACTTGGAATTTAATTAAATAAAATTTAAAAACATATATTATTATAGATATTGACAAAAATACTCTTAATTTATAATTAAAAAATATATAAATAGTACTTAGACCTCATAAGACTATCATAACAGACTGCTCATCCTCACTACTCAATCACTAAACCAACCTCCTCTTCTTTTCTTTCCTATCTTGGTTTATCATCCAAATATGCCTTTGAATGGAATCCATTCTTAGGTTGTTTCTCCAAGTTTAGGATGTGCCAAATTTATTCCCAATTTCTCTCAATAGTCCTATCTTAACATAATAATTTGACTAAACATACCTTAACAAGTAGTTTTTACATACTTTTTATGACCTCCTAGTACAACTATGACCTATATAAGGTATATAAACCTATATTCTATGTGGGAAATCTTTATAGACCACAATAAATCATATAATTATATAATTAATCCATAATTTATACATAAGCAAGTTTCAAAAATTTAAATTTTAACTTTGGAGGGGAAACACTCCAAGACCTCTAAATGACTTGACACAAACTCTTAATGCCTCAATGAGGATTATTATTACTTAAGAATTATTCTAAGACATCTAATACATAATAAGACACAAATACCATCTCAAACAAGTTTTTACACATGATCTAACTCATCACCTAATCGATGAACCATCTACATGGACATGTCTAGATGGTCATTTTTAGGCTATAATAAACTTTGTCTAATTTTGTTTGGGCCCCAAGAGTAAAATTTATATTTGGTAAAAGGAATCCCTTAAGATAATTCACTTATTCCTGAGTGTGCAAAATGAGTGAACTTTGGTTATACATTACATGAGAACTATGAGGGATAGATATTAGTCGTAAGCTCCTACACATGCATGAATGATTCCTATAATAAATCTTGGGATTATTTTATATAAGTTGATAAAAATGAGATGAGGTAATGAGGTTTATATCATGGCCAAATCTATCAAAAAAGGCCAAAAGTTAGTCAATGAGGTTCGTAAAATCTAACTCATTAGCTCAATCAATGAACCTTATACATAGACAATCTAGATGGGAATTTTTATTCTAGAATGACCATTATCTAGTCTTGGTTATGCCCCAAGAGTGAAATTTATAGTTACTCAAAGGCATCCCTTAAGAGAATTCACTTGTCCCTGAGTGTGAAAAATGAACAAACTTAAGTCATGCATTACATGAGAATAGTGAGGGATGGGTACTAACCATCATCTATTACACGTTCATGGATGAGTCTTATAAGAAATCCTAGGAGTATTTTATCTAACTTGAGATGGATGAGATATGGAAATGAGTTTTCTCTCACGACCAAATCTCTCAAAATGGGCCAAAGTCGGTCAATAGGGCCATATAATATGACTCTTCAACCCAATTGATGAAACATCTATGCAAACACATTTGGATGGACATTTTTAGTCTAGAACAACCTTTGTCCAATATTGGTCAAGACTTGAGACTAAAATTTGTAGTTGGTTGGAGGCATCCATTAAGAATATTCACTCATCCTTGAGTGTGCAAAATGAGTGAACTTTGATTGCACATTGTAGGATAACCATAAGGCCTAGGGTTAGATCATCAACTCCTACACTTGAAAATATGAGTCCTCTAAGAAATTTTTGGAGTATTTTATCTAACTCAAGATGGATGATATGCATCAATAAGGTTTATCTCACTACCAATTTTTTTAGAATGGGATAAAATTTGGTCAGTCAGGGCCATATATTTTGACTCATCAGCCTAATCAACAAACCATCTATGAAAAACACACACACACACACACACACACACACACACACACACACACACACACACACACACACACACACACACACACACACACACACACACACACACACACACACACACACACGCACGCACACACGCACACGCACACGCACACGCACACGCACACGCACACGCACGCACACGCACACGCACACGCACACACACACACACACACACACACACACACACACACACACACACACACACACACACACATACACACACACACACACATATATGAGTGTTTTTAGGATAGAAAATCATTTTTCTAGTCTTTTTTAGGATTCAAGAGTGAAATTTGTAGTTCCTTAGAGGCATCCCTTAAGATAATTCACTCAGCTTTGAGTGTGCAAAATGAGTAAACTTAGGTCGCATGTTGCATGAGAACCATGAGTGATAAAGACTAGTTGTTAGCTCCTACATGTGCATAGATGAATCCTATAATAAATCCTAGGAGGATTTTATATAACTCAATATGGATGAGATGCAGCAATGAGGTTTCTTTCATAGTTAAATCTCTTAAAATGGGCCAAAAGTTGGTCGATGAGGGTCGTATAATCTGAATCATTAGTCCAATCAATGAAACATCTATATGAACATGTCTATATGGACATTTTTAGGCTATAACAACCTTATTATAATCTTTTTTAAGCCCCAAGATAAAAAAAATTAGTTGGTTAGAGGCATTCCTTAAGATAATTCACTCGTCCCTAAGTGTGAAAAATAAGTAAACTTAGATCACATATTGCATGAGAACCATGAAGGATAGAGATTAGTCTTCAACTCCTAAATGTTCATAGATATGTCCTATAAGAATTCATAGGAGTATTTTATCTAATTTTAGATGGACAAGATGTGGAAATGAGGTTTCTCGCATGGACAAATCTATCAAAATGGGCCAAACATTGGTCAATAGGGGTTGTATACTCTGACTTGTCAGCCTAGTCAATGAACCATCTACATGAACACATGTGGATGAGCATTTTAGGATATAAAAAACTTTGTATGGTCTCAATAGAGCCCAAAAATTAAATTTTTAGTTGATTAAAGGCATCCCTTAAGAGAATTCACTCATCTCTAAGTGTGTAAAATGAGCAAATTTTGGTCACATATTGCATGAGAACTACGAGGGATAGAGATGAACCATTAACTCTTACACATGTAGGGATGAGTCCTCTAGAAAATCTTGAGAGGATTTTATCTAACTTGAGATGGATGATATCCAATAATGAGGTTTCTCTCATAGACAAATCTCATAGAATGGGCCAAAATTTGATCAATGAAGGCTATATATTCTGACTCCTCAGCAAAATTGACAAACCATCCATGTGAACACATCTAGATGGGAATTTTTAGGCTATAACAAACTTTTTATATTCTTCATTAGGTCCATGGAGCAAAAGTTTTAGTTGATTAGAGGTATCCATTAAGATAATTCAGTGGTCCCCAAGTGTCTAAAAAGATCAAACTTCTATCACGCATTGCAAGAGAACCATGAGTGCTAGAGATAAACTATTAGCTCTTACACATGCATAGATGAGTCCTCTAAGAAACCCTAGGAATATTTTATCTAAATTAAGATGGATGAGATGAGTTTTCTCTCATGGATAAATCTCTTAGAACATGCCAAAATTTGGTCAATGAGGGTCATATATTCTGAGTCATCAACCCAATCAACAAACCATCTATGCAAATATGTCTAGATGGGCATTTTTAGGCTATAATAACATTTTTTTTTATCCTAATTAGGCCCCATGAGTGAAATTTGTAGTTGATCAAAGGCATCCTTTAAGATAATAAAGTGGTCCCTAAGTGTGCAAAAAGAGATAAGTTTTATCATGCATTGTAGGAGAACCATGAGGGATAGAGATGAACCATCAGCTCCTACACATAGATGGATGAGTCCTCTAAGAAATATCAAGAGGATTTTATCTAACTCAAGATGGATGAGATGTAACAAGAGTTTTTTATCTTATAAAAATATCTCATAACATGCCAAAAGTTAGTCAGTGAGGGTCGAATATTATGACTTGTCAACCTAATCAATGAACCATCTGCACAGACACAGCTAGATGGGTATTTTTAGGATAAAACAACCTTTTTTAGAAAAGACCTTGGATTAATTTTATTTATGTCTTAGGTGGGGAAAATACCATACATTCCTACAAAATCTTTTCATTATGTAAAGTACAATATATATGATTAAAAACATCAAAATGCATAGCAAAGTTAACATTTACCATACAACATGTGGTGCGTGCTTGGTTGATTTTAACATAGAAAGGCTTGCACATCTCAAATTAACTTTGGCTAATTATCAATTGGCCATTAAATTTTTCAATAACTTTCATAAAATTATGTTTACATTATGTCTAAAAAATGTTTTGCATGTGGCTCACAATTTTTTGAGCCTTTTCTTCTTTTAAAAACATTTTTTACATTAGATGAGACCCTTGTGTTGTCATGCCAAAAAATTTCAATCAATTATTTTAATCTTTCAACTAATACCTTATCTTTTCATTGGATTCTACCACTAAATGCCCAATAATCCATGAGTGAAGGGTCATCAAGCCTTGTTCTTATTTTTACAACATTTATTAGATTTTTTATATTTAATTTTAAGGATTTACTTATTTTAGTAATAATTCAAGATTTAGATATTTACTTACTCACTATAGATTCCATTATTACTCATCTTTCCACATTACTATCTTTATTCCAACTTTTATTGCCTATTGCCTTAAATGTATTAAATAAATTTTTTACTATTGTACTATTTCTTCCCTCCATGTTTAATGTTCTTAACCCTAAATTATGCATCATCAGATACATTTTTTACATTTTCATTAATTTAAAAAAATCATTCTGTATGGATTTTATTCTCAAATTCATACTTCCATACACATTTAACATGACATTTAACTAATATTTTTGACATTTTACCTTCCATAGGTTCTGTTATTTTTTCATCTATTTCAACCAAATACTTTGGTGTTTGTCTTATTATCCTTGGAGGTGTGGCTGTAGGAGCTATATTTTATATTAAATTGGGTGGTGTTAACACTTCAACCATAGTTGGGATAATAGAGGATTCACTATTTACATTAGACCATATGGGAAATTAAATTCCTCTACATTAGGAGACACATGATTTGAGGTAATTACTTGATCTTAATTATCATCATACTCAAAAATTTCATTATGAATGGATGTTTTATTATATCTTGTTTGTCTACATGTTTTATCATTCATTACAAATTCATTACTTGCATGCTCTAAATTTTGAATTTCATCTTGCAATAAATATTGATTCGATTATCTTATCTCATTTGAAGACATATGTAAACTAAATTCTATAGAATTGGGCATGTTATTTTCATTTGAAGTATTACTTGGTATAGAAGAAGAACCTTCACCTTACCTAAAAGCCCTTATGGATACTCTCCTATTTTTTTGTCTTTTTCTTTCTTTTTATCTTCAATTTCCTCATTTTTTAGCTTTTTGATTGGTATTTTATGATGACTTACTGATACCATTATTTATCTTTACCAAAATAAGACAATTGTAGATTTAAACTAGAAGAATTTGTAGTGATTCAAATAAAATAAATGAATAATTTACCAAATTTGAATAGTTATAGTAGAAAAACTAGTTTGTAATTTGGAAAGAACAAGACAAATGAGTAATTTTCATGAAAAAGGAAAGATAAATTTAAGAATCACAAAGGGTGTGTGTTCTTTCAAAATAATGCACACCCTTTGGGATCCATGAAAAAATGAGCAAAAACATTTATAATGAGAAAAGTGGGTGTGAAAAGGGTGTACACCCATTTTATATTTAAAATTTATTTTCCCTTTTTCCCTCCAAATTTACCTTGGTTTTAGTCTTGGGGGATCCCAAAATTTGTCCAAACTCTATCATGGACCAGCCAAGGGGATTTATAAGAAATTTAGGGGTTTTTTCCCCCTTATTATCAATATGTTTGATCAGGCAGCTTTTATTATTTAAAAAAAATTAGATGGGTTTGTAGAGGGGAAAGTGTAGTTTAGAATAAAAAATTTTTAATGTTAGAATATTATTTATAATTATTACTTAATTTATACATAACATACCTTGTTATATTCAATATACATATCATCACAAATTACCTTATAACTTTTTGAATATTAATAAAATGCTTATAAAAATTATATCTCAACAACCTACACATTATCAACTATGCTTTACAAAAAATGATTTTCATGAAGTTAAGGTCAAAATGTTGTGTTTGTACACTTATAATTTCAATTTTCTAACTATCTTGACTTGTAAAATTATATAAAAATTATATATATAGCTAAAAATTAATTTAAAAAAATGTTATTAACAATTTTCAAAATTTCACCTATCCATAGATGAAGTTTCATGAAAAAATTCAATCATTTACTCAAAAAAGTGTGTTCATACACATCTGATCTCCTTATATTTTCATAAAAATGACCAACATATTATCATAAATGCATCTATTTTACACACTTTTATCATCTAGGTATTGAAAAGAATTATATATTTATAAACTAAATTCAAAATGTCACAATTCATGTTTTAATGTCATTGTCAAATTCCTTTTCAAAGTGTCTCTAACATTCTCTACAATTTCAACTATTGTTATTTTCATAAAAAAATGTCATTTTATACCAGCCCCCACCCCCACCCTTTTGTCCCCCATTATCCTGCATCTACCCTTATATTTCTTCTTTTTATTCTATATTTTCATCTACAGTACCATAAAATTCTTCAATTGCATTCTTTCTCTCTTTCTGTTGTTCACTCACTGTCTAGTTAGTCAATTCACCTTCCATGGAAAGATCTCTCAACATACCAATCTTCTTATAAACTATTTCTAAATACCCCATCCTCCTTATCAAAGATAACTAATTATACAACTCTATGATCAACTTTTCTGAATAATATTTTACAAATAGATGAGTTTCATAAGGAAAAACAATCTCTTTATTAACTATAAAAACCATTCCTTGAGTCTCACATAATGTATTACTCACCTCATCATTCTTGGATGGTTGTAGAAACTCTTGGTTGTCTATAGTCAGTACCTTAGAACCTATTCCAACTACTATATTCTCTTCACTCACTAGTTTGTTAATGTGTACTCCACCTTCTTTCTCTTGACACTTGTTCTCAATTTATACTTTCTTGGCTTCAATACTGCAATTGGTTCCTTTTGAAAAATACTCTTTCTCACCAAACATCACTCTAATTTGTACCTCTTTCCATACTTGACTATATTTTAATGGAATTAGTGTATGTTTTATGCCATCCTTCTAAATAGTGTATGTGTTAGACCTACCATCATGATTAACTCTTCTATCATACTACCACGATATCCCAAGTATGATATGGCAAACATCAATAGGAATCACATCACATAAAACCTTGTCTCTATAACTACTAATCTACAAGTCTACATAGCACTACTCATTAACTAGGACTTATTGATTTATTTAAATCCAAGAGACATGGTAAAGATTAGGATTTACTTTTATTTCTAATCCTATCTTAGTTACCATTATGGAAGAAACAAGATTATCCATGCTACCATTATCAACTATAACCTTATAACATTTACCTCTAGTTTTATACATAGTATTGGACAATGTCTTTATTTGTGGTGGCTCTTTCTATTCATGACTTGACTTCAATATAACTCTCTTCATCAGAAAAATCTCTCCTATTCTAGGTTATTCAATATATTTTGGTAATGACTCCACACTTTCCTCTTTTAGTTTAACTAATTGGCTCATACTTTCACTCCAAGAGCTACCAGCTTGAAGATATACTATACATTCATAGGATCTATGTCCTAAAAACTTATGACATTTGAAGCATTTACCTATAAATAAATTGTATCCTCTTCATATTACATAAGTTCTTCCACTCTAAATCCATAACCACCTCTATTAGGTTGAATTATACTTTCAAAACTACTTCCAACTTCCTTATTATGAGTTTGCCATTGGTTTCTATTACTTGGTTATCTTGTTCCTTATTACTAACCTCTATCTCTATAAATTCTACCCCTACCTCTACATTGTTTACTTTGAATTGTATTAAAATTTTCCTCTACCTAAAATCCAGTGTGATAGGCCTCTTCTACTTTCCTTGGAGACAAAATGTTGATTTCATCTTGAATGTTAAACTTCAATCCATTAATGTACTTGGTAACCTTTTTAGCATCCTCTTTTATGTGTCCTAATCTAATGGTTAGTTTTTAGAATTATTCTATGTTATATTTCATTGACATATCTTTTTGTCTTAGATTTTCTAACCTTCTAGAAAAATTAGTTTAGTAGTCCTTAGGCATGAATTTTCCCTTCATCTTGGCCATTATTTTGTCCCATGACTTTATCTTCTCTTTTTCCCTTGCTATTATTTATTCATATACTCCATCTCATCATATGGGTGCATGACCCTTCAACCTTGTCACTAAAAAATTCACATTATTTCCCTCATTCACCTCTTCATAGTCAAAGTATTTATCCATTATTGTTATCCAGTCAATTAGCTCTTGAACATTGAAATTGCCCTCATACATTAGCACATCCAATCTAGATTTTGATGTCACTCCTATAAATACTCTTATGAATATTTACACCAATATAAATTCCTCTACTTATTATGAAGCTTATTCTCAAGTAACCTCATCCTCTCCTTCACTCAAATCAACTCTATTTATCTCTCTTCTCTGTGCCAATTCCATAGCTTACAATCTAGCCTACAAGTTTATCACCTTTGCCACTAATGCATCAACTACATGTAATCTCCTTTGATATTTTTATGCTACACATCCTATATTTTTCCATGTTTATTAATATCTTCCCAAGATCTCATAAGCTATGATACCAAAATGATGCAGAGGAACTTTGTTCAACACTCACTTATCTTCTTATAACTTGTTCATTCTTTGACGAGGGCTTATAGGCACAATATTTCACTTCATTTAGGGTTTCTTGGATTTTTTAAGGATATTATTACCATATCCATTGTTATCCAAATCCTCTTTGATCTCTTAATTAATAAACTCAACCTCTAAATATAACTCTTTCAACATACACTGCTTCTTTCCTTTGTTCTAGCTTTCTTGTAGCCTTTTTTTACTATTTTCAATTATACGAACAGTTATAGACTAAACTTAATAAACTAAAGTTATTTTTAGGTACCCTATATTTAATACCTTCCCTTAAATAAATTTTCCCACTTAACTCCACTCAGAATTCACTTTTATAACTACCTTTTAGGCCTAATTAGGTCTTTGCACCCTTATTTTAAACATAATCATCTCACTCCATATATATAAACTCTATACACATATAAAATTTTAAAAATATGTTAGGGTACCTTATTTAAAACATAATCACCAATTTTTATGAATTTTGGACTATTACATTGCTCACAATCTTGTTTTTTTAAAAACCCTATTTCGGGGTTTACCTTGATTGTGTCAACCCAATAAGGTTAATTTGGAATAGTAAACTTTAAAAAAAAATTAAAACTTATGTAATAAATTAATAGGGTCTAAATAGTCCATATAAACCTTTCTTAATTCATTTATTTCCTCTTTGGCACCTTAGTGACCCACTTCTATAAAATTTTGAGTTGACTGTGTACAGTTTTACAATCACCTATAGGGTTTGTAAAGATTTTCCTCACATGAAAGTATATAAATAACTAAAAATATATATAAATAACCCTATAATTATTATAATATTTAATTACTAATGTATATATGTAATCAATCAACTTCCACATAATATTTCCTTGCACATATGCATACTCAGCCTTCTAAACATAGAACATAAGAAACACAAGGTATAGACAATTTTCAAACTGTAAAAATATAAATTGTTTTATTTCATCTCTTTGTGTCATTATCAATAGTAAATAGATAAAAATCTCAAATTTTAAAAAAAAAGTTCTTTATTCATCCGCATTCATAATCTTTGACAAGTATGTTCAGTATTAAACATGTGAATATATTAGTGTAGGTTTTTATTTTTTCCCTATTTTTTAATTAGGGAAATTGTATTTCTTGTGCTTACATGGAGTTTTCCTACATTTGTGGGATAGGCTAGCTTATGTGGAGATGTGTGTCATAGATGTGTCATAGGTGTCATAAGAATGTCATAAGTAACTCCCTTGATGGGAGTTACTTCTCTATTCTTAGCACCTTGTCACCACCTTTCATGGAGGAGTTACACTCTATTCTTGGGGTGCCTTGGCCACCTTTTGTGGAGGAGTTACTTACATGCTCTCCTATATGTATTCTTCACTTTGGCCATCTCATGTTAATTAGATATTGAGTTTTCTCCTATTTTGTCTTGTGCAATTTATCTTCTTGTATAATTTCAAATTGCTTTAGCATCTATGTGGTGTGCACTTGCTTCATTTCATGTGATCACGTCTCCATTGCATTCAAATTATCTAAATTTTGGAAATAACTCTGATATGGTATCAGAGCAAATGCGGTAATCATGTGTCTGGTTATGCTATTAGTTTATTTTGAAATCAAGAGGAGTAGAATTCTCTTTATTTTTTTATTTCTAGATCTGATCTATTTTTTTTTTTTAAACTTTAAATATCATTTCTTGTATCCTTTCCTTGGGATTCTTGGCCTTTGGGTGTCTTGCCTATCTTCTCTTTAGTCCTTGCCAGTCTTTCGACAACCTTCTTTGTAGCGACTAGTTTTGCAGTTCGTTTGGCAGCAATGGCCTGCTTGACTGCACTTTTGCACCTTATTTTTCTGCTTCAGCTTGGGCACCATTGTTTTGAGTAGAGAGAGGAGTAGCATCAGCCACACCATCAGATAGCCATGCCAAACATCAGCCACACCAAGTAGTTGTACAGTGTCTAGTGTGTAGGTGCGTAGTGAGCAAAATCAGGACTATTTTTTTTGAAAATAGGTGCCTTTTTCTAGTTTTATATTGCCCAGACCTATTGTGCATTGAAGTCTACAAATTCAATCACCTTTCCTTGCCTATCAAATCAAAAATATGCCCTTTTTATTGGTGAGATAATTCTGCCAGCAGTCTTTTTTTAAAATGGCACTCCCTTTTTGGTTTCCAATGCCCATGTGGTGGGCCCTCTCTCTATCTTGTTGTTTGATTGATAATTCTACTTTTGTCCAATAATTTTTTTGATATTCATAAGTCAGTAATTTGATTTTTTGATTTAAAGACAAATTGGAAGTTAGCATTAAAAAATAGTTTAGAAGTTTTTTTCAAACTTGTATCTTCGACCTACGAAGACGAAGGGTGAGGCCCAGGTTGGCAGGAGGCCAACTCCCCCTCACACAAATCTCTTTTGGATTCCTCGCTCTATGTTGAATCTAATGAGTAGTTGGAAGGCCAATTTTTTCTCTCAAAATATGCATTTTTTTAATGTTTTAGTGCCTTTTTTTGCAAAAACACTAATTTATGAGAAAATTGAACCTTTAATATCTTGCAAATGGTAGCTCAAATTTGGGTGCCATTTTTTGAAAAAGTATTTGTAATTCAATTCTCCACAATGTAGGCTTATTATTTGTCAAAAATTAACTAGTTTATAAAGTGCCTAAAATTTGGGTCTCCCAAGATGCATTTTCAGTTGAGTCTGACATCTTGTTTGCTTATAGTCTTGCACTGATTTCTCTAAGACGCATTCTCAACTGAGCCTAATGTCTTTTGAGCATGCACTTGCATATTCAGGTAGGGCTCAATATTTTGGGGGGGGTGTGATTGCTTTTCACAACTTGCAAATCTTTGCTTTCATTCTCCTTTTTGCATAATTTCACAACTTGCAATCAACACAAATTCACCTAAATTTAGCTTATAAATAGATTATTTTCAACTTAAACCCCTAACAACCTTTAAATATCATGAATGGAAGGTTAAAATGTCAGTCATTCTTAGAAGCAAAGGGTTGTATAGGATCACCATGGGTATTAAAGTAGAACCCAACACTGATGCTGAAAAGGTTAAGTGGTACAACTGTAGTGATGAAGCCTATGGATTACTGAGCTTGTCTGTGTCTCCAAAACTTATCTTCCATTTATAAACCTCCAAGACTCCCAAAGACATATAGGACACCTTAGAAATCTTATTTGGGAAGCTTGATGAGATGATAGGACATGAGCTTAAAAATGAACTCATAAGTCTAAATCCTAGCAACTTTGACACCCTACAGGACTTCTTCACTAAGTTTAATGCCCTTAGATTGCAATTTCAAGAATGGGAGATAGAGAAGAAAGATGATCAACTCATCCTTTCTATTCTCTCAAAGTTAGGTCCAAGCTATTTAGTCTTTGTCTCCACTTTCCATGCCACAAAAAGTGCCCTTGGCACTACATGGAAAATGCCTTCTTTGGATTCATTCATTACCAACTTGACTAGGAGAAAGATAAGCTAATTCAAATGGGCATAATGAAGTCTACTCAACCCAAAGCCTTGATAGCTGGAAATGGTAAGGATAAGACTTCAACAAAGGAGAAGAAGAAAGAAAACAATAATCCTGTGAAAAACAACACTAAGTCTTCCTACTCTAATGATAAACCTAAGAAGGAGAAGGTTAAGTGTGCCTATTCTAAAAATATAGGGCATGATGAACACAAATGCATGAAGAAACAAATAGATCACCTAACTCATCTTTTAGAGAAGCACAACATAGGTGTTCTTGAGTCCATCAAGCAAAATCCATCTACCCAAGATTCTACCAAGGCAAAAGGAAAGGGTAAGGAGAAAGAAAAGGGCAAGGCCCTTGTAGCTACTATAGATTCTACATCATCATGGGTCATTGATTCAAGTGCTTCTCACCACATGGGCTCTTCACTAGTTGAGTTTTCATCTTTAGAGCCTTGTAGCATGACTTCAATTAGTTTCGGTGATGACACATCAGTTTTTGTTGCAGGGAGAGGGTCAGTTGAAATGGAAAGAGGAACATTCAATAATGTTCTAAGTGTTCCTTCTCTTTCAACCAATTCCTATTAGTGTACCAAATCGCTCACATTGGTCAGGGCATGAGAGTTGAGTTTTCACCAGATTCAGTGGCTATCAGGGAGTTGCATAGTGATACTATAGTGGTAGTGGGTAGGGTAGATCACCAAGCAAGGTTATACACCTTCTCACATTTTGCACCTGATTCTTCTCCAACAACATTGCTAACTCATTCAGATGGAGTTAGCAAATTGTGGCATGAGCGGTTTGGCCACCTTAACTACCACTACCTTGAGCAGCTTTGAAAAAATGACATGGTCATTAGTTTGCCTCGTGTCTAATTCTCAAAAGGACTTTACAAGGGGTGCTCCCTTGGGAAGCATCCCAAAGCAAAATTTGACAAGGGAAAAGCTTAGAGGGCTTCACAACCTTTGGAGTTAGTCCACAGTGATGTATTAGGACCCTTTCCCAAACCATCTTTCATAAGGGCCAAGTATATCCTCACTTTCATTGATGATTTCTCTAGGTACACTTGGATATATTTTCTCAAACAAAAGTCTAAAGTGTTTGAAATTTTTCTAGACTTCAAGGCTCTTGTTAAGAAATAGAGTGACAAATACATCAAGGTTCTTTGAACTGATAATGGAGGGGAGTATGTCAGCAACAAGTTTGAGTAATTTTGCACCACAGAGGGAATTGATTTGCAGTGCATAGTCACTTACAGTCCTTCACAGAATGGGGTTGCTGAATGCAAAAATAGGTTCTTGAAAGAGATGGGTAGTTGTATGATTCACTCCAAATCCTTAGCACCACAGTACTGGGTTGAAGCAATCAATTGTGCTTGCTACATTTAAAAAAGGGTTCCTCATAAAGCTTTGAAAGGGATAACACCCTTTGAAGCTTGGCATAAAAGGAAACTTGATGTTGAGCACCTTAAGGTTTTTAGATCTCTAGCCATGGCCCACATTCTGAAGAAGAAACACAAAACTATGGAACATTAGCCTAAGCCTTGCATCCTTATAGGATATCTAGATGGTATTAAGGGGTATCACCTTCTAGATACAGTCACTCATGAGTTGTTCATCGAGAGAAGTGTCTATTTTTAAGAGAGTCCTAGAGATTCAACACTTGACACTTCTTCTCCCTCATCAGATCTACTTCTTCATGATGACTCCTCATCAGATTCAGATTAGCCACAACAAGTTCTTGAGCCAGAGACATCTTCTTCTTCTTCAAGTTTAGACAGCAAGGACAGTGATGTAGGGTCATCCACCTCTAGTCAGTTAGAGGATGAGGAGTTAGCACCTGACTTGCCCACTTTTGGGCCACTTTTGGCTAGATAGACACTTGAGAGTGTTGGCACTTGGGCAAGAGATCCCGTAGATGATAGACATACCAGGGGGGATTTTCAAAGAGATCCACATGCCTTCTTTGCTTCAGTTTCAGATCCATAGACTTTTCGAGAGGCATCGGGGGTACCTAAGTGGGATAGTGCTATGGAGGAAGAATATTCTTCCTTAATCAAAAATCACACTTGAGATTTGACTTCACTTCCTAAGGGAAGAAAGATGGTTCAATGTAGGTGGATATATCAGACCAAGTTTGTAGTAGATGGGTCAGTTGGTAAGTACAAGGTGAGATTGGTTGCCAAGGGTTTCTCATAGGTGGTAGGCATTGAATACTCAGAGACCTTTCAACTCATTACAAAGATGACTTCTATTCAACTCACCTTGGCTATTACCACAACATATGGTTGGGATGTGCACTAGATGGATGTGAAGAGTGCCTTTCTTCATGGAGACCTAGAGGAGCAGATCTACATGGAGCAGTTACCAGGATTTGTTCAAGATTTTTCTATAGTATGCAGACTTAGGAAATCTATTTATGGCCTCAAATAGGCCCCTCGAGCATGGTACGCCAAGATGGATTCCTTCCTTCTCACAGAAAGATTCACTAGGTGTCATTCTGACCCTAATGTCTACTTCTTGTGGTAGGATGATTTGCTCCTAATTTTGGTTCTATATGTTGATGACCTTTTGATCACCGAGAGTTATTCATCAGCTATTATAGTGGTGAAGGCATCTCTTTAGGATAGATTTGACATGATAGACTTGGGTTTGTTGCACTACTTTCTTGGCATCGAGATCTCACAGTCAGATTTAGGGATTTCTCTTACACAGCCTAAGTATGCTCTTGACTGATTAGCTCAGTTTCACATGGCTAATTACAAGCCATCTCTAACTCCCTTTATATCAAGATTCAAGCTTGAGGCTAATTGTTCTTCACCATTGGTTGATGCCACTCGATATTGACAACTTGTTGGTAGTCTCATCTACTTGACTCACACCAAGCCCGAAATATCATATACAGTGGGACTTATCTCTAGATTTATGCAAGAACCTCATGAGCTACATTGGAAAGCAACTAAGAGGATCTTGCATTACATATAGGGTTCATAGAGATATTAGATTCATTACAAATTTAGCATAGAGGTTGACTTGGTTGGATATACAAATTCAAACTAGGCTGGCAATTCATAGACTCATAAGTCCACTTCTGGTTATAGTTTCTCTCTAGGTTCTAGTCTTATTAGTTGGTCTAGCAAGAAGTAGAATGCTATTGCTATATCATCCACAGAGGTAGAGTAAAAGGGAGCTATTAATGTAGCTACTGAGGCTATTTGGCTTCAGGGGATACTTTCTGAGTTTGGCATTCGTATCAAACAGCCCACCATCATTTATTATGACAACTAGAGTACCATTCAGATTTGCAGGAATCCAATATAGCACAAATAGACCAAGCACATAGAGGTTCACATTCATTTCATTTAGGAGATTATTCATAATCAGGTCATTGACTTGATATTTTGCCAATCTTTAGAGCAAGTTGCAGACATCTTCACCAAACCTTTCACTGAGAACAAGTTCATTCATCTATGAGCTCTTCTTGGAGTGCAGTCCACATCTGTAGTAGCATCATCTTCAAGGGGGGCACTAGCCTCTTCTTTCTTTTGTCTCTTTTAGGGGGGGGAGTTTTTTCCTACGGGTTTTCTCCTTTTCTCTATCTTATGGGAGATTGCATTTGTACATGGGTACCTCATCAGGCTTAGTTGTCGAGACCCATTTTATATTTCCACACTGCCCACCTAAGTTGTGCTTATGGGGGGGTATTAGTGTAGGTTTTTATTTTTTCCCTAGTTATTAATTAGGGAAATTGTATTTCTTGTGCTTACATGGAATTTTCCTACATTTGTGGGATAGGCTAGCTTATGTAGAGATGTGTGTCATAGATGTGTCATAGGTGTCATAATAATGTCATAAGTAACTCCCTTGATGGGAGTTACTTCTCTATTCTTATCACCTTGTTATCACCTTTCATGGAGGAGTTATAGTCTATTCTTGGGGTGCCTTGGCCACCTTTTGTGGAGAAGTTACTTACGTGCTCTCCTATATGTATTCTTCACTTTGGCCATCTCATGTTAATCAAATATTGAGTTTTCTCCTATTTTGTCTTGTGAAATTTATTTTATTTTATAATTTCAAATTGCTTTAGCATCTATGTGGTGTGCACTTGCTTCATTTTGTGTGATCACATCTCCATTGCATTTACATTATCCAGATTCTGGCAACAACTCTGATAGAATAGAGTTTTTTATATCTTTATTTTTTGTCCATTGTATATTCAAGTTCTCTAACACCTTTTCTCTCTCCATGAGTGACTCTGTATCTAGAAAATATACACTATTATAAACCCCTAAAAATACCCTAACTACCTCTTGATTCCCTCCAATGTAGAAAAGGGAAGTCATATAATATGTTTAGGCATAGTTAATATTAAACATAAAATCAACTCTATGAAGTATTAAACTATTATGAACCTTTTTAAGTCTAAAAGACCTATAAAATACAAGGTCAGCACAATCTGACCTTTCAAAAACATGAAGAAAACTTCTAGGAACAATACAAGGATTTCAAAATTTTGAAATGGATATTTACACGGGAAAAAGCCTAAGTGACTCAAATTCAAATTTGACAAGGAACTAAAACCTAATAGTTAATCCTACAAGGATCTTAAGACTATAATGACCCTATAAAGACTCAAAACTATTGGAAATAGACCAAAATTTTCCAATTTTAGTGATTTTATTTCATCAATTATGATTGAAATAATTCTAAGAATTATGAATATAGTAAGATGAAAATCAAGCAATACTAATGGCTATGAATATAGTACCAACAAAAATATGATATTATCATAATCTAGGCAAAGGTTTGAATAATTCTTTGGCTCTAAAATATACTCTCATTCATTGATTAGTGTTATCCCAATGTTTAGATTACTAACTACAGAGGTAAAACCATGAATGTAGCCTAATAAACCTAGTTTTTAGGGTACAATGAGAGTAACTTTTGTGATATGATCCTCTTAGGTTACCTACAAATTATATGGATAAAAGTTACTTCTTATTGTATAAACAAGGGACCCTATGTGTTTCATATATACTTTAAAGCACTCAAAAATTAAAATATGTCTTTAGCATTTTACAATGGCTTTGATTATTTAAGTAAACCCATCACACCACAATATTTGTAAATATAACATCATGTATCCCTTCATGACAAACACTAAGTGTTTGAAAACTATCAGAACGTAGTTTCCATAATAAGCAATAGAAAATGAAAAATAAAAACAAAAAGATTTTTTTTTTTATAAATCAAGCAAACTTCAACTCTAGTTTGAAAGAAAGAGTTTATGTGTAGGAATGATGCAAGGTGAAAATATAATTTATTCACTATCAAATATAATCCAACATATAATAAATTGAATCCTTTTATGATGGATATTATCCAAGGTTGAAGTTTTTTTTAATTTTAGTGTCAAAAATTTACAAATTGGGAAGATAGACTTTCAGCCATTCCGTAATGAGCTTGGTGATGATTTTAAAGATCACATTGCAAAGCGCAATGGGTCTAAAAAAGTCCAGCTGATTTGCCTGATCTTTTTTTTAGAATTAGGACCAGGAAGGTTGCATTTAAAGCCCTAAGCATTTCTTTATTGGGGAAGGATTCCTGCACCACATTCAAGAGATCCTGGCTGATGATGTCCCAGAAGTCTTGGAAGAATTGAACTGAAAAGCCATCGGGTCCTGGAGCTTTACCTCTGCTCATACTGAAAACCACTCCCTGCACTTCAGCCATATCAATAGGCCGCATTATAGAATCATTCATGTTCGGGGTTATATAGGATGAATTATGCCTTGCGAATGGTTTCTCAATCCTTTACCATGATAAATAAAGTGTTGTAGATATTGTTATCCAAATCCATATTGTTTTGAAAGTTGAGTGTCACCATGGAGAGGTATATTTGTATTATTTTCTTGGTCTAACTATTTCATTTTCAATTACCTTTACTTTAAACTATCTTTTGGTACCCATATTTGTTATTTTGGCACTTGTGCTTTAAGAGATATACTCATAACGTGAGTGGTTTGATTGATATATGTATCAATAATATGATCACCACTATATTTTGTATTTTATATTTTATTATTAAAAGACAAACAATAATATATATTATGCCCATGCATTCTTTTTTTAAAGAAATAATATTCCAAAAATCAATGAAAAATAACAAATAATGTTCTAAAATAGTGGGTTCACTAGAATGTTTAACCCTTTTTTATTTAAGATAACTTAAACTAATGCTGTTAAACTACTAAAATAGAAATTATTTCATATATATTAATTTGATAATGAAATATATTTAAAATAGTATGTTATAGTAAAATAGAGAATCTAGAATTTGCTAAAAATAGTAAAAGAGCCTAAGAATGTGCAAATCTTATTAAAATAGATGTAATTTTGATTATGTGAAGTTATCATAAGTGAAAACTACCTGAGATGACTTGAAAACATAGCCATGTGAGGAAAATAACTTGCAATTTATTGGGGAATGTCTGTGGGATGTAGATAGGGGTATACTACATCCTTATCTGGCAAATGTAGGTGTATGAAAGTAATCCAAGGGAAAATGAATTAGTCACTTTTTAGTAGAATAAAACATAAATAATAATATTAATACATGAATTCCCAAGCCTAAATACTTGGGGGAGTAAGATTACAAAACACAACTAGAAGAACATGGGACAAATCCCTTCCACCTTCCTCATAAATTTGAATTGCTTGTTAGCATGAAAGTTGGCTTGTGCTCAGCTTGTGGACAATGGAGTATTTTTTGATGTAAATTATTTTTGGGAATCACCTCCCCTTTTTCACTTTGGTTTTTCCTTTTACATGTTTTGGTCTATGAAGATTCTCTTATAAATTTTGCATAATAACTTTAGACAAAATAGATCTCTTAGAAATGGTCATGACACTTGTATTTATAGGTTTTTCAACTAATTCTAACCTGAGTATAGTTAGGATAGGGTTATTATTTGGACTCAAAATTCATTTAATGAAGGCTTTAATTATGAATTTATGGAGATATGGCTCAACATTTATTATTTTTATGGTATTTATGTTGATATTTTGTAATTCTTGACTTTTAAAATGATGACATCATCATGACCTCATATTTTTTTGAAAACTACTTTTTATAAACTACATATTCACTAATTTAACATGGAATTTTCACTTAATCATTTAATTTGATTTTCTTGGTTAACTAATTCTACTTAATCTTTTAGTCATTTCATGAATTGGGTTAAGTGCCTTGTTTAATTGGTCAAAAATGTTAGTTTGTTTGGTCATAACTTGATTATGGATGAATACACAAGAGGTTAGAAATTTTTATAGGATAATACCCCAAGTAGGAATGTTTTTATTGAATTCTAAGAACTTAAATCCAATGTGTGGATGAAATTGGGACATTTAGTGATTTATGGGCTTAATTTGCATAGTTTGGTAGAAATTAGTCTGAAGGCCATTTAGACAAGGAATATATTTGAAAAATATTGTCTAAATTTTACCCCTATTTTAGTAGGTGTTATGAGACATATGCATAGTAATTTATTCTCAAATAATGAAAAATTTATTATGTCAAAAAATTTAATACTAGTCAAGTGATGTGTTGACAACTATAAATTGTTACGAGCCAATAGGTATAGATTCATGCCTCAAAGGGTGGTAAATTAACCCTAGATTCCCCCTTGATGGATCAAACATAAAATAGTTTTATTTAATGGGGACCTCAAAAATCATAAAACAACACAGTCTAGTGGTGATGGGGATTGAAATAATGATTTGCCCAAAGACATTTATAATTAATGGCATAGTGATTTGCCCCTATAAGGAGAATGGGTTAAATTAATAATTTTTAAAAAGGTGGTTCTAATCATTATTGCAATGATTTTCCCTAGTAGGCATATCACTTGTGGAATAAAAATGTTTTTACCCTAGTAAGGTAGAATAGATCATTAATCAGTTGAAATAATTTACTACATTTAATAAAATTGCAAAGGGTAATCATGAAATAAATCCATAATATAAATGAATAATTAACTAGTAGAGAATAATAGCATGGATTCAAAAGACCTTCTAGTATGAAGATGCACATTTGAACTAGCACACGGTATGGCTTGAAAAATAGTGTTGTCAAACAAATTCAAAAAGGCCCACTAATATAGTCCTGATATAAAAATAGTCAAAAGTAAGGAATTTAGAAGTGAATGACATGAAAAACGAACCATATAGGTAAAAATAAGACTTATTAGAATGAACAGAATGAAATTTAGGCACTAGGTGGTGAAAAAATAAATTTTTAAGATATATATTCACCCCATGGGATAAAAAAAATCATTTTCACCCAAACCATTTGCAAACTTGAGATTTGACCTAGTAGGCTAGAAGAGACAAAACATGATGCATGGACAAGGATGGAGGCACATGAACGACTGAGTGAGGGAGAATAAGAAACCACCATATGATATACCACTGATAAGTTATCCCACTTGAACATTTTTAGCATGTATAGTACATTTAATGTTAGGTTTAGGTTAAAAAGTGGTGAATCCACCATTTGCTTGGTAAGGTAAATGGTGGCTTTGCTAAATTTTAAATGGTGATATCATCAAAAAATTGATGGAAATCACTGATTTTGTCATTTCACCAAAATATGTGAAGTCATTATTTTCATCAAAAAATGAAAATGGTGACTTTGTCAAATTTCCTTATAAATCACCAAATCAATAATTTCATGCAAAATGAAATCAACAAATTCACCTAATTTTCTAGGAGATTAGTGACTTCATCAAAAAATCTAGTTAAGTTAAATTTAGGGGAAACAAGAATTTAGTAAAAGCATAACAATTGCTCAAACCTCTAAAAAATAAGAGTAAAAGAGTAGGTACTTGCTAGATAGTAGTGTAGGCTAATACAAAGCTATATATGGTTATAAGAATAGTTTGAGGTATTGAAAGCATGAGAATGGTGGTCCCATTATTTACATATGCCATAGATATGGACCAAGGACATGTTTGTATTCTTTCATGTCCTAGGATTACTATATGTACCTTAGATGCTCGTGATCAAATTAGATCAATCCTATTTGAGTGGACTAGCTGAGTAGTGGCACTCAAAAACTTCCACCTTCTGCATGCTAATTGGGGAGGCCACAGTAAAAATTTAAGATACATTATGTATCCTTAATATACTTATGAGAGGTTTTATACTATTTTGGATAGACCCACCATAATAGTAGGCCATGTTAGATGATTTGGTCAACTTTAGATACATTTCCATGGCATATGGGAAGGTTGACATTAAATTACTAGAAACATACATATATATTCAACCAAATGGTTTAGCACTAGAGGACCTATCACCACCAACACTGATTGATAGATAAGTCATGATTTTGATGGCCATTATTAGTAGCATACTACTTCCTAACAAGAGAAGTTGATTTTTCATATCGGTTGAGATGGGGTGATCCAGTCTATGACGGATGAGATGACCCAATTTTCCTAGGGGATAGTAGTATTAGCCTAACTACATATAGATTTAAATATGGTAGGCTAATAAGGAGGATATATTATTGACACTTATACTTTCCTCCATGTTTTGGGATATAATCACATAGCTATAAAGTAACTAATTAGTCAGAGATAAGTATGAGGCCTAGAAAATCTAGTGTCATATAGATGGGTTCATACATGTGTAGGCTACAAAGGGCACCATAGTGAGATATAATTCTATCTTTTCATATTGGATAGATTTATGATTTAGTTCTTCATTTTTTACCCCTATTTACCATATAAGCTTTAGTGGTGACAAGATAGGTGGTATACTAGCTTGATAATGACTAGGTACTTCTTGATAGGGAAATAGACTCATATCATTGAGAAGTTAAGGCTTGATCAGGTGATATAATAATTTTTTATTTTGTAATATGTCCCAAATGATCTTATATGTTTTCACATGTCACTTGAGATATTATCCATGAAACTCTAGTGATTTTAAGGAACATAGTCATGGGCAGTTATGGGGGAGTTCCACAAACTCAATAGACCTATGTAGGAGGCCATATATATGCAAGTGTTACATAATCTTATGTCACATTATGGATGTTTATATGTACATTTATATTGATATACCTAGGATATTCACAATTTAAATAGGCACAAGGTAGATAGGTAGCTCAGGTCAAGCATTAGATGGATATAGATTAGAAAAGTGAGGCTAAGGCTGAGATGAGAAGTAGTACTAATAGTATCGATAGCAGTTGGAACAATAGTGGTGGTGGTCATGATGATGATGGGGATGATGTGGGTGATGAGGAGTTTGATATATAATTTATGATGGTGGTCCTTATCTTAGTAGGTATAGCAAGTACATATATAGATCTATGTCAAATCAGACCATCTAACATAGCTAGAGTATGTAGAGACAATGACATGATAAAGGAGGAGATTACAACTAGCGTAGGTGAGATCCAAGACTTGGATAGGATAATGGTCTATGTATAGGCTCAGGTAACCCTTAGTGATGATTAAATTACTTATCTTTAGTCAAAAATTGATTGAGTAAAGGTATAGGTGGCCTAGATGGCATAGGCATAGGCACAACTATAGGTAGAGAGGGATCATGATAGGGTAGATGTTTAAAGGATCTAGAATGAGTGAAATGAGTCTTAGGGATCCATTACATATGTAGGGTTATATATGATGGTTTTGGAGATCCTTTAGATTAAGGATGAAGCCTCTTATTATCGATAAGGATATGAGACTTTAACTCCTAAGGATTAGCATATTCTTAGTTTTGAGGTGTGAGATGCACATAGGACTAGTAATAGGTCAACTCATTTTAGGTCTAGGACACATGGGATAGTCACATCAAGTCATTAAATATATCATCCATAACCATTCCACCACTAATACCACCTATTATAAGACTCATTGATTCATAGAGTTAGATTTGATGTTGTATAGCTCTACAGTATTTTTATATTTTAGCACTATGACATGTAAATAGGCATATGTATATGACATTTTTACATGAGATATATGACATTCATATTTGGTATATGAAATTATACATGGACTATTATTATTTTGATATATATGCAATGTTAGTTGCTTTATCTTTTTTGGCTATGTTTAAATGTTCATTTCAATTTTATACATGTGCATGTTCTTTCATTTTTAATTATTACATGTTATGTCATGTTGGAATTTATTTATCTTCTTATGGTTATGACCTATGATATATGATTATTCATAGATGCACATATTCATTATCACATATCATAGTCATTATGATTTGGTTATTATGGGTTTGGATTTATTTGGGATAGGCATATTGTGAACAAGAGGAGATACATTATCAACACCATTTTCTAATAAATCCTTTGACCTAATTTTTTTTTGTAGATTGTGATTTTATGAATCAAATTTATATACAAATATAATAATAATGTGTATCCTAAGCATATAAAAATTAATTTAAAGTCAAATATAAATAACTTAGGTGTAAGATATGAACAATCAAATTCCAAGTGTAAAATATAATATAATAAACTAAGGGTAGGAATACAAATACTCACAATTGAAGTACAAGATATGGTTAATCAAGACTCAATTGTAAATAAAATATAATAATACTAAGTAATTTAGGAAAAAAGGATACAAGAAAATAATTCAATCAATAACCAATTAAAATTAAAAAACCAATCAAATAAACAAAGAAAGAACTAAAACACTGATGAAATAAATAATGTTAGTCATCAACCAATTAAAAGAAATGAAATTAAAAACTAAAATAAGGAAATGTTAATAAATAACCAAGCTAAATCACATGCACTTAAACAATTAATATTAAATCAAAATCCATAGACAATCTAAGTTAATGCAAATGAATAAACAAAAAGGTTAAAGCACAAGTAGTAAACAATTAAGTTAAAGTCAGAGCAATAGACAAGGCACAAAGTAATAAGCCAACTATTCTAAGGCATAGAGGTGAAGAATGGTAATAAATTAATCTAATAAGAATTAAATATACAATATAATATATAAAATTAATTAAATATAACTAATTAATGAAATTGTTCATGCATGTGTAATATAAGTGTTATGTGTGCCAAATGATTGCCCCTAGAATATAGGAAACAATGACACAAGTATGATGTTTTAGAAAGGTTGTTCCTAGGCTATTGGAAACAATTACATATAAAAAGTTTCAAATAGGCCATATGTAATAATGGCATGGGAATGGAAAGGGGGGATAGAAGAATAAATAAGGGGTGGCTGAGGTAACTCCATATATGTTAAGCAAGTGGACATTACCTACATAGTCCCATGGACACAAGGTATAATATGAACTTCAAGCCAATATATTTCTCTCAAGATTTGAGATAAAATAAAAATTCATAATAAATAAACATAATTAAATTGTAGAGGAAAATAGTAATGGGATCATAAAACAGTGAGAGTGAAATAAAAAAGGGGTTGGCACTCATGATGTGACAATGTCAATGATCTACACCATGGGGCTCAAGACCATGCATGCAAGGAAAAATAGATTTTTGGTTATGAAGATAACTAGAAAAGGTAATTCATAAATAAATAAGTAAACACATTCAATGGAGTGGAAGTCTTACTTATAGTAAATGCAACTTCTATTCAATAACATAAAATAGGTAAAATTGGCACATTGTTCCAGAGTGCATGTTTTCTAGAGTAGATATGTGGAGCACACTATCTATGTTATGAATATATGTAGAATAAACCTTAGTAAAAATGTGTATGTTACATACTTATATAATTTGAATGCAAGAGTAATTACAAATGTTGTCAATTACTAATAAGATGGTTGCATTAGTTCATCTTACAAGCTAGATGATGCTTGGTGAACCCCTTGAAGCACATGGCCAAGGAAAGATGATATGTGGATGTGTTTTTGAGTCCAAAATTCATATAGGCATGTGGGGATATTATTTTTGGTGTGAGGCTATGAGGCACACAGGGATACAATCTATGAAGAGTGAAAAAAATCAGTGAGTTGGCATAGAACTTGTGAATATGATTGTGAGAAAACTCTAGTCAAGGAGTGCACAATATTAGGTGAGAGATTTGTGCCCTAAATAGTAGAGTAAATTACGATCATTCACCCTTTTTTAAATATTAATGGTTTCTATTTCATCAATTCATAGTTTTATAAAATGCACTTGAAGTTTTTGTGAAGTGTATCACTTGGATTGATCAACATATTTCCCAACCTTGACCACTCAGAAAATTTGATGTGTGTCATGGTCGGTATGTGTTTCTATCACTTAAATGATATGGTCCTTCTCTATGGGGTATAAGTGTTTAGGATCCAAATCATAAGTATGTTGTGACACTGATGGCTCAAAAAGTGATAGGTTGTAAGGCTTGAGAAGTTCCACATTGAAGACTAGGTGCATGCTCATGTACTGAGGTAGATCAAGAATAAAGGTGCTCTCGCCATCTACATTTAAAATGGTATAAGGACCATAGAGTATAGGATTAATTTTTGGGTTTGGACCTTTAAATCACTCCATCATAATTTACAACTAGAATTTTTCATCAAATCAAAATGCATGAGGTATAAAATGTGAGTTATGGTGCTCCTTATACTTAGCTTGAGTGTGAGAGAGAATCCATTGAACTTGCTGGTGAATAGATTAAATATGTTGTAGAAAATTTTTAGCTTTGTCTACATCCCATTACTATTTTCATAACTCATCACATAATGGTGCATATTTGAATATGTCTATAGGTGCCAAAGGTTGAAACCCAAGATATGTCTATAATGGATTGTGGCCAGTATAGTTGTGAAGAGCCCTAATGTAGGCATGTTGAATGTATAAGAGATTATCATCCTAGGTGTGAGAAAGAGCATATTTTTACATTCATATAAGATGAATAAGTTTTCAATTGACCACTTTTATTTACCCATCTATCTAATGATGAAAATCCATTGACCAGCCCAGCTATGTACCCATCAATTCCCATAATGCTAGTAAAAATGACTCATAAAGCATGGATTACGGTTGGAGATAATGGATGTGCGTAACCCAAAATGAACCCAAACATGGTTAAATAATGCCTATGTAGTGAAAAATACATCAATGTATTTTTTTATGATACCATGATGGCCATCTTGGAAAATTGATCTAATACAACAAACACAACATCATGTTATCATCTCATCGTAGACAATATAGTTATGAAATTCATGTAGATGGATTCTCATGGTCTAGATGAAACTGATAGAGGTGTGTAAATTTCTAGATTTGTATTTTTGGGCTTGGTAATACAATAAGGAATGCAAGACTTGATGTGGTATTCCATGTATGTGCACATGTGCAACCAGTAGAAGTGTGACTATAATGTGACTAGAGTCTTTGTCATGCTGAAGTGTCATGAGGTTTTTACATAGTGAACCTCCAAAATGATTCATTGGAGAAGTGTGCTAAAGGGAACACAAATATTTCTAATATTATTAATAATATGGCCATACAAATATAACTCCTAAACTTTATTACCTTGCATGAGGTTGGTGTAAGTTACTACAAATTCCTGATTAGCTAAGTAGAGAGGAACCCTTTTTACAAAATTATGGATATGCTTGTCTAACACCATGATGAGCACATGAACCAATGATCAAGTAAGGAAATATACAAACTTATTGTCATTTCATCTCTTGTGTTTTATGATGGGATGAAATTGATACAAGTCATCTATTTCATGTATCATGTATTTTCTAGCTTGTTCTTTGACTATAGGAACTAAAGTGGTTTATGGTCCAAATGAATAATTGTCTCTTTCATGATAATGTAAATTCACCATTTCTTAATTATTTTTTAAATATCATATAGTTACTTATGATAGGTGGAGTACCTTTGCACTGTGTCTTTGAATGTTTTAGATTGGTATGTGTCCAGATGTCCATACTACATGAGAACTACATTGAGTGTGTAACTAGATGCATTAGTGTGCATTTTTTAAGGTTTGTGTAATGTAAATAATTATGAGAACAAGCATTCCAAAAATTCATTGTTTAAGTGCCTCAAAAGTGTATTATTATATAGGTGTCTAGTCAAACTTAGATTTGGCACATGTGATATGGTTAAGATATCTAGAGATGTGCGGAAACCAAGGATGAACCTATGTTATAAGTTATAAAGTACAAGAAAAATCCTAAATTATGTGATATTTCATGGATTATACCAATCTTGGATCACTTTTATCTTCTCTAGATCTACTCTGATGTTGGTGTGATCAATGATGTATCTTAAGTATTAGATCTACATAGTGCCAAATGTACACTTCACTAAGTTAGCTTATAACTTATTCTAGCACAAAGTGTGTAAGATACATGATCTATGCTCCATGTGCTCCTCCCAAGTCTTTATAAAGATGATAATTTCATCCAAGTAGATGATGATGAAGGAGTTCAGGAATGTCCTTAGTAGATCATCCATCAAGTGCATGAAAATAGCTGGCACATTGGTGAGGCCAAAAGGCATGACCAACCATTAATACAATCCTTCCCAAGTATTTAATGTTATCTTGTAGATATCTTCAGTATAGTGTTGGGACAAACATACCCCCATTTTTATGATCGTACAAAATAGGGACCCTTGTGAATATTTCAAAACATCTGCACCTTGAATTGACTTTGGGAAGGTAAGTTTTTATTAAAATTTGAAGATTGCTCACTTGAAAAGGAATGAACCTCTCCATATTTTATTGTGATTTTGCTTTATGTGTTAACCCTACAAATGGTTGTCTTTATATGATGAATCATATTTTACATGAATAAAGGGAAGGTTCCCAAATAGAAAAACCCTATGATTTGAATTCAAAAATGGTGGGAGAAACTTAGCCAAAAATCATATTTCTTTCTATGAAAAACCCTAAGTCTAATTTTATATTAAGGCTCAATCATGTTTTTGACATGACCAAACCTTAATATAAAATCAAATTTAGACCCTTTTTACTTCCCCCTTTGGTTACCTATTTTTAGTCCATAGACCCCTTTCATTTATTGCCAAGACTTTCACTAATGTTTAGCCTAGGCTTTAATCTTAAAATGCCTTTTGTGTTTATTAACAAAAACAAAATCTTAAGACTAAAAAACTTAGTCTAAACCATTATGCATATCAGGTCCTAATTGAAATTTATTAAACTTTCACAAACCCAATGACTCTTGCTTCCCTAGAGATTTGATCTAATGATGCAAAATCATCCAAGAAGAACTATGCACCAATTTCATGTTTTATAAAATTTATTATAGGATTTAATTTGATAGTCTCACTCTCATCATTTGACATCCATGTGAATGTATTTGACATTAGCAAGACTATCAAGTTAAACCTCATCCAAGCTTTTACCTAAGTCCAAAAGGGGACCAAATTAATGTTTCAACCTTAGGCATAGCATAATAAACATTATATTTAAATTCATCATATTTATTTATATGATAGATTTAGGAATAATAATTTAACTTAAGCCTATATATAACCTATTATACTGACTTAAAGATCATGTAATTTTGAAAATATAATGATCCATGGTTATTTGAAGGTCTTAATCAAATGGTGCGAAGATGAAAGGCTCCCTAGAGTTCAAATCCAATCAGCTTTGACCTTTCAAATCATGATCAAAGGTCCTCGCTACATTGCCTATCTTGATCTAATGGTACACATCAATTCCAAAGCCCTAAAATTCCCAAGAACATGAAATGTGTCACTTCATCATTTGGCTAAAAGAATTTTTTAAGCTTAAAATTGATAGTCTCGATCCCATCATTTTATGTCTATGAGGACATCTTTGACATTAGCAAGGCCATAAAATTTAACCTTAGCCAATTATTTTCATCTATGCAAAGGGATTATTTTTTAAAAGGCCTTTTAGAAGGAATCCTTATCATATTAATGTGGAAAACTTAGCATAAAAGTCCTTAATCTAAGTTTATTAGTGTTATTGACATAAATAGACATTAGGAATGTATGTTAAGCCTAAGTTTTATTAAAGTCTTAGGACTAATTAAAACATGTACATATTGTAGGATATAATGAATTGTACTTGATCAGAGATTCAATCTAATGGCATGAGATGAAAAGTGAGATTTGAAAACCAATGGCTAGTTTTCAAAATAGTCATCGTGAGAATGTCACGAAATGAGCTTAAGAAGGCCACGTAGGTGTCATGTAAGCACTAAATGACAAATATAAATATTTGGCATGCTAAAAAGACATAATTTGCATAAGTGAAACCATCCATAAAATCTAAGGCACAAATGAATTTATGAAATCTACCAACTTTCACCATTAAAGCTCTAAGAATACCTAGCAAAAATAACATAAAAACCTTAACTCTTGACTATTTGAGATATGATTGCATTAGGCAAGTTAAAATTTCATCTTAACCAAAGTAAAGCCACTCAGACACCTAAGGTAATTAAGGAATCATGGTAGTAGGTAGGAAACAATGGAGAGAAGAAGTAGAAGTGTATTTGACTATAGACAATGAGCAAAGGTGTTTTAGAGACCCAAAATCAGACATTGGGGCACTCAACAATGGAATGAAGAACTGGTATAATATCTTCTTTACTATTAAGGATTTATAGCCTCTTAATTTTGGTAAATAAAATATTGTAGTAACCAAGATGAAATTTGATGACTTGGTTACAATTTAGATGTTTGGTCTTCACCAAGTAGCTACAAAACTAGAGGTACTCTATTACTTGAATATCCTTGCACCTATGTTTATAGATTTTAGAATTGATGGTGATTGGATAGTAATGGAGGCTATGTCAAAAGAGATAGCATACATTTCTCCTATTGCTTTTAAAGAATATTATAAAATCCTTAGATCTCATATAGACTACCCCACCATCAAAGAGTGAACAACCAAGCATAATTTGGACACTATTATAAGACCCTAGTTAAACCAAGGAACCCATATATCTAGAAAACATCAGGGAAGATCCCCATTATGGAATTTAGGGATGGAATTAGGATCATTATGACTCTATTGAATAGATCTTCTGGTGTAGCCACTAAAACCTATTTCAACCTTAGATGGGTTTCCTACATATATTTCATGGTGGAAGAGAAGCTAACTCCACCTATTTGAGAGCTAATTGGCATCCACTTGGGGAGACAATTCTATGGAATAAAAAATAACACCATCCAATAATTCACCATGATGCCATATCTATTGGACTCATTGATGTCCTCCACTCATATTCTTAGTATCAATTAGTCCTTTCACAACAAGATTACCATATCCCATCATTATTCAAAGTTTCATATCTTTAAATACAGGGACCACATACAATTCAAGTTAGATTGCATATATCCTACTTTGGTTAAGACCATCATAGAGAACCCCATGACCAGAGTACACCATCTCATTAAAAAATATCTAGAGCCCATGGGAGACATATGGTATTATCCAGACTACACCATCATCAAGATGGAGGGAATCATGACTCAACTATTTAGATTGTCAATCTATGTCCCTATTAAACTAGTTGAACAAGAAATTGCTTCCAAACTCCTCCAAGGGATTGAAAATGTATGAAAATAAAAAAGGAAAGGATTGTTGTACCCTTTTCCATTCTTGATTAGAAGAACCATGATCGATGGTTAGAAATAGTTGAAGGTTATGTCCAGACATAGGAATTCCTTCTAATTTCAAAAGGATGACCTCAAAATATGGGACACAAATAACAAGTTTGTCTCCCATTTACAATCTAATTAGCTGACAAAGTTGGCCTATGAACATAGGGTTGGGCCTTATGACCATCTCTACACTAAGGCTACAAACTTTGAGGAAGTGTTAGCCAAGTGCAGGAAACATGGATTCAAACTTGAGCATAAGTTGCAAAGAGGAGATAAGCTAGCTAGAGAAATATATAAAATGAACCCATTACAATATCATCTATTTCCTTCCACCTCAAGTGTACCTCCAAAATAACCATAGCAACAAGTGCCACAAATTCAAGGACCTAGTGAGAGGAAATTAGAAGAAAGACCAGGGGAAGGTCCATCATCAGTTATACCTTCTTCAGTAGAGAACATTGATATGGTTTCCCTACAACCATATGAAATAGTTGAAGGATTCTTCAAGGAACTTATAAAGACATATAGGTCAGATCAGGAGGATGAGAAAATTGAGGAAGCTCAAGCTAAATTGGCACAAGTTGAAGAACCATAGACAAGTGAGATGGAAAAATGGAAAGAAGTACCTCTAGATTTAGTCCCTATCTCATAAAAAAAGAGAAGTAGGTATGGCCCTTGTTCCCAAGTCTTCCAAAAGTCCAAAGTTGATATGGACCCATCCATCTAGTGAAGTTAACTTGTACAGTGACGAGTTCCCCATATATGAACCTATTTTCCTAGATTGGTTCATATATGGAAAGCTCCAAAAGGTTCCATCCTAGTCCCATTCATGGTAAATTACTATTAATACAAGTGTTAAAACCCATGATGATATCAAACCTTGGATTAGATACCTCATGAAGGAGAAAGAAGAGAGGAGAATTGTCAAAGCTACAAGGGAAAACAACAAAAAATGAATGATCTTAGAGCATCAAGTGGAGTGGTAATTAAAATCCTAGAGGTTCCCAAATTCTCTAAACCAATAACTACTATGAAATACAATCCATAGATAGATAGATTTAAGAAGGTAATAACAAAGAAGGCCACAATAGGCACTGAGGAGTTCACCTTCCAAAGAGTGGAGACTTTTGTTGGTCTAACTCCTATGTAAGGTAAAGTAGTAGGGGAACACCCCATCTATCAGGAAGACATAGCAAGTTTGGTTATGACATAATAAATAATGACCTTAGTTGGGGTCTAAGGAAGTAAATAAAGAATCATCAACCAAGAAAATGAGAAGCAGGATTTGGAAGCACAGGCTACATTTTCAATCCCTAAGAACATATTGAAGATGCTGAATAAGCCTATTCTTGACATATTTGAAGGATTGAAGAATATAAAGCTTAGATTAAGTACCATAACCAATCAAGCTAAGATTCCACAAGCCTTAATCACCCAATGGAAAAAATCCCCAACCTATCTAGCTAAATTGATTAATGTACATGTAACAAAATAGACCTTGGACTTTGAAATAATAAAACTTGGACATTTGGACATCCTTCAAGGAATCATAGTGGAAAAGATAAAATATTTATGTACCTATTGTAATAATGTCAATGACTTCATGAGGGAAGATAAAGACCTAATAAATAGGATGAAGAAGCTCTTGAGGACTTTGTTGACCAATCCTTCTCAACCCACTACCATGGGCCTGATAGATGATGAAGAGTTCAAGAAAAGGTTTAATGTCTTCATCCAGGACATCAAGGAGAAATAATTCTAGTCTATTAAGAACAATAAAAATATCCTTGACATCATCCTTACCTCTAGTAGGTAGATTTTAGAGGTACAATGCATCATATAAATCATGACAAAAGGTGACATAATTTAACACATTGGAAAATTAGGAAGAGGGATTTCTAATGAAGCTTGTAGTAGATTTTGAGCTGATCAAATAATAATATACCAAGGTGAAGGATTTCCTTAAATAGGGTTGATCAAGCGACACAACACAAATGTAATGGAAAATAATATTATTTTGTAATACATATGCTAGTCTGTTAGCATATATTCGTTATATTTGTCAATTTTGATATGGGAAGTCATGTGTCTTAGAAACTTTGTATAAAGGACAACTACCCTTATCTTACACATGGGTGTTTCATGAAGATAACTAGTACACTACCTATGTTCTCTATAAATAGGTAGGGGTTACCATTTTGTAAAGGGAGAGACTCTGAGCAATTGCATACAAGAAAGCATTTTAATACAAATAAGGAATTCTGAAAGTATTGTCTGAATAATGTGTTAAAAAATCTATTGTTATCTCTCAATTACATGTTAATATCTTAGATTTTAATGGTTATTTGTATTTTGAGCTACATTTTCTATCATAAGGTTATTAATTTATGCTACACTAAATTAGTTGAAAGATCTTAGGTTAACTTCATTTTATTTTTCTCTATATTTGGTTGTGCTTATGATATTCATGTTATAGTAGCAAAACTCTTAAAGTAAAACTAGTTCTTACTTGTGATATTCATAATTCCTTTGAATCTTACCTGGTTTATGGTGAAATTTGTGTTTGAACTATTTTACATCATAAATTGGTTCATGTTTGCTCAAACTAATAAGAACTTTGTCATGATATTTGGGATAGAAGCTTGCAATCACATCTTATTTTCTACCTTACCCTCCTTTTTCCTATTTTTAATCAAATCTCACTTTAGTTTAGGATCATTGTTAATATCTAATTTGATTAGTTTGGGGATCATAAATATCATAATGTTTCAAGTAGAGGACCCTGGTGGATCCCAACCACCAAATTAAATAAATATTGTGGATAGCTCTCAGCTCTAATTTTATTTGACCAAAGACATCCAAATTTTGTCACAAATTGCAACTCATGCCTTACATCCTTAGGATCCTAAAATGAGAAGTTTTCATCAACACTAAGAGAACTTGTGAGATAATTAAAAGCATCAAATAGGAATAACTCTGTTGGTGCTAGAAGGAGTGCATGCTTAACAATTGTGATAATTCCTACATTAAATTTGAAGTATTTTTAACACTTATAAGTGATTTTCCACACAAAGTGAAAATATCATTGATATTTATGTGGTTTTAAACCTATATTTGTGCTTCATAAGACAAAGATCTTAGTTCTTTGTAAAGGATGGTTAAATTCTAGTAAAGATGGCTTATGGTTTTAAGAATTCATATTACTTGAGATTAGAATGGCTTATTTTGGTTAAATATTGGAAATTATTTATGAGTCTTGAGTTTATTTAAGTCACAAGTTGCAAAGAATGGTCATATTCACATAATTCAATGCATCTTTGAGCTTACTTAGCCAAAGATCAGCATCCTTTATCTCTTTTTGAGCAAATATTTATAGAATAGGATTAGTGCATTGGTTGATTACTGTACTTTTATAAATCTAACTTGACACACTATATTTTAAATATGATCCTTAATATTCAAGCTAGAATTGGTAAGGATCAAGACCAGATCACATTCAGAGAACAAATAACCCTTACTCAAGTTAGAAACCCATTGAAGAACCAAGAAAGATAGAGGAAGGCATAGGCATTCTCGGTCTCTACCATCTTCACCCTTACAAGGGGTTCCTATGTTCAATCTCCATCTAGATATGGCATGTCTTGGAAGTTCCCCCATTAATGTACTAGTTGTACTTCATGACTTACCATGTAATCCTAAAAACTACTTGCCAATATTTAGTCCAATTGGTGTTATAACTATAGAAGAACATGTTAAATATTTCAAAGCTACTATAAGATTGTTAAATGTTATCCATGAAGATGTAGCATGTAGATTGTTTCCATTCACATTCAAGGATGTTGTATATGAATGGTTCCTTAATTTTCTTGACAATTGTATTACCTCATGGAATAACTTTGGCACTATTTTTATTCATCAATTTGGGAAGATCATAAGCCCTTGTGTCATTTATCACCAATTTACAACCATTAAGAGAGATGAAATTAAACCTATTATATCCTTCAATTCTAGGTTCCAAAATATGTTTGGCTGAACCATGGATCTATATAAACCTAATGAGTCTTTAGCTTTAAAAATTTACAAAGATGCAGTGGACCCTATGACCTCTATGTTTCTAAAAAGGGCATTCCCGGCTATCAACACATTGGCCCAAGGTTATTCTAAAGTGGTGGTTATTAGTGACCAAATGCAAATGGCTTATTCTATCCCAAACATTAATCTCTAGATGCCTATATTGAACATTTTCCCAAACAATAACCAAAATGCTCTAGAATTAAACCAGCTCCATACTCTAAATGTATTACCTACTAGCCATGCTAATCCTAATCAGAACCTAAGTTTCTTGATTCATCAAGATACTAATGGATTTCACACCAATGACCAAAAATATTTAGTACTAGTCAAGGGTATTAAAAATAACCAAGTCCAAAATGTTGAGACCCCAAAGAATGAGAATTAATCTATACTAAAGATGGTCCTAAAGCTCAGCATAGATTTCTTGTAACTACAAAAACAAGTTTGAAATGCTAATGACAAATCTAGAAGGATCTTCATCTTCCAAAAGTTTAACAAGCTTGGAAATAGATTTCAAAATGATAAATTCTACAACAACAACTAAGCCAGTGAGCCTTCTTCTAGAAAAAAGATCATGAATATTAATCTCATGGATATTGCCTTATCATATTATTGTAGGGTATATGCCACATCTAAACATGGTGAGATTGATTGCATTGAGTTTTATAAAACCTTCAAATCTTTCCAAGAAGAACTTGACACATTTGAGGTAGTCCCAAATAAATATACTATTACAAATCTTTTTAGATCCTAGCCATCTGACCAAGTTCATATGGTAGAGGCATTTCAATTCCCTTTCCAAGAAGATAATGAAATTTAGAATATTATTGAAGAGATTTAGGTATTCCAATAACTATTGAAGACATACCCTTTGAGAAATAGAGAATAAAAATAGCCATTGACTACTTCAACTCCCCCTAACAATTATATGACTCCTCTAGACACCACATCAAGGAATGATCCTAAACCACCTAAGGGAAATTATTCCAAACCTATTGTTGAAACTTCATGTAAAATTGGTTACAATATTGTGTAAGATATGAATCATATCAAATCCAACATCACTTTACATGAACTAACATAGATTATAGAGCAAAGGGACTTACTCTTGGAATTATTGTCCAAGAAACCTGGGAAACTTCTGAAGAGTGATAGTGCAAATGTGACTATTCAAGTAACCAAAGTAGATTTTCCACCCTTCTTGCTCATATTTAGGATGTTTGGGAAGAATGTCCATAATTTCCTTGTAGATTTTGGAGCTTCAACCAACATCATCCCTATGGGGATATGTGAATAACTTGGGTTGACCCCACTCAAGTCTAATTAGTTGGTCATGCAATTGGACAAGTCAAAAGTCAAAGTCATTAGGGAATTATTGAATGTGCATATGCAATTGGCTAGTAAACCAAGAGTTTAACAATTCATAGACATACAAGTGGTGTATATTCCTAATTCTTATGGGTTGTTCCTTAGTAGAGAATGGACTAATTCCTTAAATGGTTACGTGTCTACTATCTGATCCCACTTATGGTTACCTTGGAAGGGTCTTCCAATTCAAATAAAGGTGGAAAAAGAGCCAAGGATGAAACACATGATAGCAAAGTATAATGTTGTCAATGAAAAGGTGAACTTACTAGATTCTAATTTGGGAATCTTCATTTTGGAAGCTACAAAAGAACCCAGTTCTAAGAACCATCCTCCAATGCTTATCTTATGGAGACTATATGTCAATGGTGTTAGATGTAAGTCAGGGTTAGGAGTTTGTATTGTATTGATAGACCCTATAGAAAATCAATATCATGCATCTTATAGGTTGAAATTCCCATGCACTAAAAATATGGCTGAATATGAAGCTCTCATCCTAGGATTGAAACTTGATATTAATCATAAAGTCAAGGAACTCCTTGTTTGTGGAGATTTTAAACTTCTGGTCAATCAAGTAACAATACAAGATATCTTACCTTAAGAGTTACAAATTTAAATTTTGGGACTTTGTGTAATATTTTTATGCTTTCAACATCATGTCCATCCCTAGGGAAGAAAACAAAACTACTGATGATCTTACCTCTGATGTAGATAATCACATGCCCAATCATGATTCTCCAAATTTCAACATTGAGCTAGTACCATTCCCCTCAGTCCTAGACAACGTGAATCATTTTCAAGTCTTCAATGATGATCAACAAATTTTGGATTTCTTGACTAATTTTGGGGCCTTTGAAGATCACATCATTGATGAAGTTGATGAAATTTCTTCTGAAAGGAAGCTTAATGGTAAAATCATCCAATTGAATAATAATAAGATACCTAAAGGGATGATCTCATTAGAAAGGTTTTTTGATCATGACAAGATTCTTGAAACATCAAAGGTACCCATGGTAAGTGATAAAGACTATCATGTAGTAATTATTAGCATGCATGATCACCCATAATAAGTGAACCTAGGAAAGGTTTGTACTAAAATGGAAAAAAAGGCTAGAGAGTTGCTTACTAGATATAAGGATGTAATTACCTAGTCCTACGAAGATATAAAAATATTTGACCCAAGAGTCATTACTCACACCATACCCGTGAAGGAAAATTTCAAACCCTTTAGGGAAAAGCAAAGACCTATCAATCCTATCTTAAAACCCATGATCTTTAAGGAGGTCAAAAAGATAATGGATGCAAGCATTGTGTTTCCTATTAGGCATTCCACTTGGGTTGATAACTTGGTTTTAATCAAAAATAAGAATGGAGAAATTATATTGTGAATAAATTTTAGAAATCTAAATAAGCCATATGATAATGACAATTACCCCTTGCCTTCTCTAGACCAGGTCATCCAAATTGTTTCAAGATCCACCATGATCTCCTTCTTGGATGGATTTTTTGGATATAACCAAGTGCTTGTTGCCAAAGAATCTATCCTTTACCACTAAATGGGGAATGTATGCTTAAAAGAGAATTCCCTTTGGACTGACTAATGTAGGTGAAACTTTTTTAAGAGCCATGGACCATGCTTTCCAAGGTCTAGTTGGTAAATGCATCATTATATATATGGATGATCTAACAGTGTTTTCTAAGAATAGATAAGATCATTTCATGCACCTACAATAAGTGTTTAACATATCCCTCAACCCTAAGAAGATCATCTTTTGCATTACTGAAGGAAAAATATTAAGGCATTTCATCACCAAATAAGGGATCTCTAAAGATCCTGAGAGAGTGGAAGTCATTTCCAAGATTGAGCTACCTAATAGCAGCTAGAAGAACTAAAGTCATTCTTTGTCAAATTCAAATTTGTAAGAAAGTTCATCTTAGGCTTTGCTGAGATTATCAAACCTTTGAATGATATGTTTAAGAAAGATGCTAAAATTTCTTGGGATGATGGATCCAAGAAGGCATTTGTTGATATCAAGAAGGCAATCAGTGAAGCCTCAGTCTTGATAAGTCCTAACTTCTCAAAGGAATTTTACTTGTATTCATTTGCTTCTAACCACACCATGGTTGTATTATTGACTCAAAAGGTTGATGGAAGTAACCACCCTATAGCATACATGAGCATCAATTACAAAAATATAGAAGTAAACTATTCCATGATTGATAGATAGGCATATGCATTAGTGAAGGTAGTAAAAAAATTTAGGCATTATACCCTTAGAAAAAAAGTGCATGCCATCTTACCAGACCTAGCCACAAAGCTTATGTTGAGTCAAAATGAACTTGGGGAATGAAGGGGAAAGTGAATGTCAGTCCTACAAAAGTATGATATTGACATGAAGATTGCCAAGCTGGTGAACTTTTAGGGCCTAGTCCAGATGATTGGCAATACTAATCCTAAACTTCTTTTCATAAAAGTTGAGAAACATAACTTCTATCCCAATAAATGGTATGACTCCCTCATTCACTTACATATCAAATGTACTTATCCTCAAAAACTCACCAAAGAATAAAAGAGAGATATAAGGATTAAGGTATCTCATTACCTCATCAAAGATAGAGTCTTGTATAAGAAGAACTTTGAAATAATCTACTTAAGGTGTGTGTCTAAAAATAAGGATTCTCAAATCATGTATACTTTTCATGAAAATCTAGGTAGTGGACACCATTCAAGGAGAACCACATCTCACAAGATTCTTAGGGATGGGTATTATTGGCCTACCAAGTTCAAATATGCTCACAAACATGTGAGAGAGTGCAACTCATGCCAAATATTTAGTATGAAAGATCCCAAAGTAGCCATGCCTTTACAACCAATGATGGTGGAAAAACCTTTTACATAGTGGGGGTTAGACTTTATGGGGGTAATCAACCCTAATTATTTTGAAGGTCACAAGTATATCTTGACTACTACATATTAATACACAAGGTGGATTGAGTATATTACCACCAAAAAATGTAAGACAAAGGAGGTGATCAATTTCTTAGAGGAAAATATTTGCACTAGATTTAGAATGCCAGTTTCCTTAGTCTATGATAATGGGTATACATTTATTTCAATTAAGATGACTGAATGGGTTTATGACCAAGGCATTACACTTAATTTTTCCTCCAATCAATATCCCCAGGGAAATGGAGTCTCAAAATCCACAAACAAGAATCTAATGAAGTCCATCAAGAAGTTTGTTTTAGATAAACCCAAAACATGGCATAAACTCCTTAAGTATGCATTATAGGCAGACATGATCAAGATCAAGCAAGCACTCAAGGATTCACCATTTTTGTTGGTGTATGTTTAAGAACCTATCTTTCCCATCACCTTAAAAATACCTACATTCACATTCATACAAGAATACATGGAGGAAATCCAAGAGCTTGTTAATTCTAGGCTATTAGACATCATTCAAATGGGGGATGCTAGATAAAAGGCATTTGTAGACTTCAGTAGGCATCAAGAAACAATGAAAAAATGGTTTGACAAGAGGTCTAAGGTAAAGGTATTTAGACAAGGAGACTTAGTCCTCATTTGGGACAAGGCATCAAAACCTAAATGCAAACATGGAAAGTTCACACCCTTGTGGATTGGCCCATACCAAATTGCTGAAATCCTAGGCAAAAACACCTTCAAGTTAAAAGATCTCTAGGGAGTAGATTTTACTTTGCCCACCAATGGGAAATATCTCAAGCATTACTTTGTTGTTTCTCAACCAAGAGTCTTTACTAAATAAATCCTATAAGATGGTTAAGGTTAAATTAGGTAAACTATATAGTTTTTTTATTTGTTTTACTTTCCTTGTTTTTCTTGTTTATATTTGTTTGCTTTGTGTTGTGTGTTTGCTTTCTATTTTGGTTGCGATCTTTAGCTTCAATAAATATTTTAGACAATCCTTGTTCAGATTTTTCTTATATTGATTAAATTTTTTGCAACTTTGAAATGTGAATATGAACCTTATAGAGGTGAACATAAGGTGGTGACAAATCATCATGTTTCAGCCTAAGGCATTGGCATAAATTGGTATATAGGTTAGTTATCTCACTAGAACTCAATTTAAATCAAAGTTTGTTTTTAAGAAGAATCATATGTGTAAGAGGTGAATTTGGTGTGTTAAGGCACATTCATGATTGCACTTAAAACACATCTTTGTCTAGGATAAAATTTGCAACTACAAGTTATTACCCCAAGAACCAAGCATTTGACCAAATCCTTAAAACCTAGCTATATTGGCTCCCATCCTTTGCCACAGGAATTACAAAATAAAAAAAGGGGAAACTTATTATAAAATAAATAAATATGGAAAGAAAGGTGATTTTGGTAATCTCCAGTAGGGATATAGATGCCTAGATGGTATTGGATCAAGGCCTTGATTGGAGATAAAGGTATCTCTATCAGGGATATGAATGCTTGGTTAGTAGCAGAGTAATGACCAAGCCTTCCTTGAACTAAAAGTAACTAATCTTAATAAACATCTAAATATGCTTTAAGTTAATGTAATGGTCAAAGGTATGAAACCTAGATATTGTCTTCCAAAATCCCATGAAAAATAGTAAGTGGAATCAAATCACACATTGCATGTTTGTGTTTCAATATTCAAGTTAAAATTTTACACATGAGAGGCTTGTTTTAACAAAGAATTGACTTGGGTGATGGTGTAGGTCAGGTGAGATGAAGAACTTATATGCAATTCTAAACTAGAATCTTGGGTTCTAACACATTTCTATGTTCCCCTATGATTCACCATTTGTTTGGACCAACATACCCCCATTTTTATGCTTGTAAAAAATATGAACCCTTGTGAATGTTTCAAAACATCTGTACCTTGAATTGACTTTAAGAAGGTCATTCTTTGTTAAAATTTGAAGATTTCTCACCTAAAAAGGAATGAACCTCTACATATTTGATTGAGATTATGCTTTATGTGTTAATCCTACTAATGGTTGTCTTTGGATGATGAAGCATAGTTTTCATGAAGAAAGGGAAGGTTACCAAATAGAAAAACCCTATGATTTGGATTCAAAAATGGTAGGAGAAACTTAGCAGGAAATCATATTTCTTTCTATGAAAAACCCTAAGTCTAATTTTATATTAAGGCTCGATCATGTTTTTGACATGACCAAACCTTAATATAATATCATACTTAAACCATTTTTACTTCCCCCTTTGGTTACCTAATTTTTAGTCTATAGGCCCCTTTCATTTATTGCCAAGACTTTCACCAATGTTTATCACAGGCTTCAAACTTAAAATGCCTTTTTAGTTTATTAACACAAAAAACATCTTAAGACTGAAACCTTAGTCTAAACCATTATGTATATTTGGTCTTAACTTAAAGTACCTACACTTCCACAGATCTAACAACTCTCACTTCCCAGAAGAATTGATCTAACAACATGAAATCATTTAGGAAGAACTATGCACCAACTTCATGTTTTATAAAAGTTCTTATAGGATTTAATTTGATAGTCTCGATCCTATCATTTGACATTTGTAAGGATGTCTTTGAAATTAGTGAGACCATCAAGTTAAACCTCATCCAAAATTTTACCTGAGTCCAAAAGGGGACCACATTAATGTTTCAATCTTAGGCTTAGCATAATAAACCTTAGCTTTAAGTTCATCATATTTATTTATATGATAGACATAGGACTAATAATTTAAATTTAGCCTATATATATAACCTATTATACTAACTTAAAGTTCATGCACTTTTGAAAATCCAATGATCTACAATTATTTTGAGGTCTTAATCTAACAGTGTGAAGATGAAAGTCTCCTCAGAGTTCAAAGTCAATCAGCTTCAACCTCTCAAATCATGATCAAAGGTCCTCACTACATCACCTATCTTGATCCAATAGACTGCATTGACTATAAATCCCTAGGAGTTCCCAAGATCATGAAATGTGGCACTTCATCTTTTGGCCAAAAGAATTTTGTAGGCTTAAAATTGACAGTCTCACTCCCGTTATTTGACATCTACAAAGACGGATTTGAGGTTAGTGAGGTTATCAAATTTAACCTCAGCCAGTTATTCTATTCTAAGAAAAGGGGGAAATTTTAAAATGCCTTTTAGAAGTAATCTTTAGCATATTAACATAGAAAACTTATCATGAAAGGCTTAAACCTAATTTTATTAGTGTTATTGACATAAATAGACCTTAGGAATGTATTTTAAGCCTATGGATTATTAAATTATTGGGACTAATAAAATCATGTGCATCTTTTAGGATCTAGTGAACCATGTTTGATTGAAGATTTAATCTAATAATTCAAGATAAAAAGTGAGATTTGAAAACCAATGACTAGTTTTCAAAATAGTCATCATGAGAATGCCATGAAATGAGCTTAAGAAGGCCACATATGTGCCATGTAAGCACTAAATGATAATTCCAAACATTTGACATGATAAAAATACATAACTCTCATAAGTTAATCCATCCATAAAATATAAGTCATGAATTAATTTATGAAATCCACCACCTTTCACCATTAAAGCTCTAAGAATCCCTAGTAGAAATTACATAAAAACCATAATTCTTGACTATTTGAGATATGATTGCATTAGGCAAACTCAAATTTCATCCTAATTAAATAAAAGCCACTCAAACACCTAACGAAATTAAGGAATCATGGAAGTAGCTAGGCAACAATGGAGAGAAGAGTTAGAAGTGTATTTGACTACAAATAATAAGGGAAGGCATTTTGGAGACCTCGAATTAGACACCAGGGCACTCGATAATGGAATGAAGAACTAGTCTGAGATATTCTTTGATATCAAAGAGTTGTAGCCTCTCACTTATAGTGAATAAAATATTAAAATAACCAAGATTAAATTTAAATAATTTGTTACAATTTAGATATCTGGTCTTCATCGAGCAACTATAAAACTAGAGGTACTCCATTACTTGGATATCCGTGTACTTATGTTTATAGATTGTAGAATTGATGGTGATTGGATAGTTAGGGAGGGTGTGCCAAAAGAGATAGAATAAATTTCTCCTATAGATTTTTAAGGATATTATAAACTCCCTAGAGCTCATATAGACCTCCCCACCATTAAAGAGTGGACAACCAAACCTAATTTGGACACTATTCTAAGACCCTAGTTAAACTAAGGAACTCATACATCCAAGAATCATGATGGGAAGATCCCTAGTATGTAATTTAGGGAGGTAATTAGGATCATTATGACCATATTGAATAGATATTTTTGGGTAACCACCACAACATATGTCGACCCCAGATGGGTTTCCTACATATATTTCATGGTGGAAAAGAAGCTAACTCCATCTATTAGAGAGTTGCTTAGAATCCACTTGGGGAGACAATTCTATGTCATAAAAAAGAAGACCAACCAATAATTCACCATGATGTCCTATATATTGTACTCATTTATGGCCTCCACTCATATTATTGGTATCAAAAATTGGTCCTCTCATAGCGAGATTACCATATCCCATCATTATTCAAAGCTACATATCTTTAAATATAAGGACCACATGCAATTCATTTATGATTGCATATATCCTACTTTTGTTAAGACCATGATAGGGAACCCCATTTCTAGAGTCCACCACTTCATCATAAAATATGTAGATCCCATGGGACACATACGGTATTATCTAGACTGCACCATCATCAAGATAGAGGGAATCATGACTCAACCATTTAGATTACCAGTCTATGTCCCTATCAAATTATTTGAATAGGAAATTGTTTCTCAACTCCTCCAAGGGATTGAAAATGTATGTAGAGAAAAGAGGAAAGGCCTATTTCACCCTTTCCCATTCTTGATTGGAAGAACCATGATCCATGGCTGGAAATAGTTAGACATTATGTCCAAAAATAGGGATTCCTTCTATTTTCAAAAGGATCACCTCAAAGGATGGGACCCAAATAACAAGGTTAATCCCCCATCTATAGTCTAAGTAGCTGATAAAGGTGGCCTATGAACACAAGGTTGGCCCTTATGACCATCTCTACACTAAGGCTACAAACTTTGAGGAAGTGTTAGATAGGTGCAGGTAACATGGCTTCAAACTTAAGATAGGTTGTAAAGAGAAGAGAATCTAGCTAGAGAAATATAGCAAATAAACCCATTACAATATCATCTATTACCTTCCACCTCAAGTTCATCTATAAAATGACCACAATAATAAGCTTCCAAAATTTAAGTACCTAGTGAGAAGAAACTTAAAGAAAGACCAAGGGAAGGTCCATCATCAATTTCACCTCTAAGACCACCTTCTCTAATAGATCATATTGATATGGTTTCCCTAGAACCATATAAAATAGTTATATAATTATTTAAGGAACTTGTAGAGACATATGGGTCAAATCAAGAGGATGAGAAAATTGAGGAAGCTCAAGCTAAATTGGCACAAGTTGAAGAACCATAGACAAGTGAGATGGAAAAATGAAAAGAAGTAGCTCTAGATTTAGTTCCCATCTCATATACAAAAGATAATCAAGTATGGCCCTTATTCCCAAGTATTTTAAAAGGCCAAAGGTGACATGGGCCCATATAATTAGTGAAGTTAACTTGTTCAATGATGAGTTCCCCATGCATGGACTTATTATCCCAAATTGGTTCATATATGAAAATCTCCAAAAGGTTCCATCCCAATCCCATTGATGGGAAATTACTAGCACTAAAGGTGTTAATACCCATGATGATATTAAACCCTGGATTAAAGATCTCATGAAGGAGTAAGAAGAGAGGAAAATTGTCTAATCTACAAGGGAAAGTAGAAAAAAATAAATGATCTTGGAGTGTCAAGTGGAGTTGGGATTGAAATCCTAGATGTTCCTAGATTCTCTGAACCAATAGCTACTATGTAATACAATTCAAAGATATATATATTTGAGAAGGTAACAACAAATAAGGCCACTATAGAAACTAAAGAGTTCACCTTCCAAAGAGTGGAGCCTTTATTGGGTCTAACTCCTATACAAGAGCAAGTAATAAGGGAACACCCCATCCATCAAGAAGACATAGAAATTTTGGTTGTGGTCTAAGAAATGAAACAAAGAATCATCAACCTAAAAAAAGAGAAACAATATTTGGAAGCACAAGCTGCATTTTCAGTCCCTGAGGACATATTGAAGATGTTGAATAAGTTTGTTCTTGACATATTTAAAGGATTGAAGAAAATAAATCTCAGATTAAGTGCCTTAACCCATCAAGTTGAGATGACATAAGCCTTAATCACCCAATGGCAAGACTCCCAAGCCCAAGTAGTTGAGTTGATTAATGTACATGTAAAAAAATAGGCCTTGGACTTCAAAATCATTAAACTTGGACATTTGGACATCTTTTAGGGAATCATAGTGGACAAGCTATAGGATTTAAGCACCTAGTGAAATAATTTCAATGAATTCATGATTGAAGACTAAGACTTAATAAATAGGATGGATAATTTCTTGGGAATTATATTGACTAATCCTTCTCAACCCACTACCATGGGCCTAATAGATGAAGAAGAATTCAAGAAAAGGGTTAATATCTTCATCCAAAACATCAAAAAGAGTCAAGGTCAGTCTATTAAGGACAATCAAAAGATCCTTGACATCATCCTTACCTATGAAAGGCATATTTGAGAGGCACAATGCATCATAGAACTCATGACAAAAGGTGATAATGAATTCAACACATTAGCAAATCAAGAAGAGGATTTTCTGATGAAGCCTTTAGTGGATTTTGAGCTGATCAAAGAATAATATACCAATGTAAAGGACTTCCTCAAATAGGGATGATCAAGGGACCCACCACCAATGTAATGGAAAATAATATTGTTTTGCAATACATAGGCTAATCTATTAGCATATATTAGTTATATTTGTCAATTTTGATGTGGATTTTTTATGTGTATTGGAATCTTTCTATGAAGGATAGTTGTCCTTGTCTTACATATGGGTGTTTTATGAAGCTAAATAGTACACCATCTATGTTTTCTATAAATAGGTAGGGGTTACCATTTTGTAAAGGGAGAGACTCTGAGCAATTGCATATAAGAAATAATTTTAATACAACTAAGGAATTCTGAAAGGATTATCTAAATAGTGTGTTAAAAAGCTACTATTATCTCTCAATTTCATGTTAATATATTATATTTGAATGTTATTTATATTTTGAGCTACATTTTCTATCATATGGTTATTAATTTGTGCTACACTAAATTAGCTAAAACATCTTAGTTTGCTTCATCTTATTTTGCTCTAGATTTGGATGTGCTTATGCTATTTATGTTATAGTATCAAAAATCTTAAATTAAAACTGGTTCTTACTTGTGATCTTCATAATTCCTTTGAATCTTACCTGGTTTATGGTGAAATTTGTGTTTAAAATATTTTTCATCATAAATTCGTTCATGTTTTCTCAAACTAATAATAACTTTGTTATGATAATGGGATAGAAGCTTACAATCACATCTTCTTTTCTACCTTACCCTCCTTTTTTCTTATTTTTAATCAAATCTCACTTTAGTTTAGGATCATTGTTAATATACACTAAAACTAGTTTAGGGATCATAAATATCATAAATTTTCAAGTACAGGACCCTGGTGGCTCCCAACCACCAAATTAAATAAATATTGTGGACAACTCTCACACTTTGCTTCTATTCTACCATAGAGATCCAAAATTTGTCACAAATTGTAACTCATGCCTTAGATCCTCAAGATCCTTAAATGAGAAGTGTTCATCAACACTAAGAGAACTTGCGAGACAATTAGAAGAATCAACATATGGATCAACCCCTGATGGTAACCTAACTTCAAATCAATCTTTGTGAAGTATTATGCACATCAGAGATAGTCTAGTAGTTTCTTAATGCATGGGAGTAGATATTAATTCTTCACCATGATTATTTTGTGTGTGTGATAGTATATGCATAGTCTCCAAGATCCATACTTCTTGGGTGTGAGGACTATCAGACTCCCACAAGGTGAATAATTAGGCCTAATCTTACCTTAATGAAGAAGCTATTTTATATGGCCCTAGAATTCATCATTTTCCCAAAATGATCTATGATAAAGAGATTTATTTGGAAGAGGGTATCTATAAACTAAATCAATGTGGTGCTTTACTACACAGTGGTTTGGAAGGCCTTCACATTTTATAAAGACTTCACTCCTCTACTCTAGTAACTTAGCAAGTTTTTGTTGTTATGATAATTTGAGCATGTTGTGTTCTACTAGGGTTTAATTTAGCTTCATCGGTATAGGTGTATCAAGGTAGGACATGAGTAACATGAACTTTTATGCATGCAACACAATATTATGACATTGTTTAGGAGGGACTAAGGTAACTTTGGTCATGGGAACTAACTCAAAGAGGTTGTATAAGTGATATTGTCAACATTGTGGCTTGGCTTGATATGTAGCTTCATGTTAATACAACTATGGTCTCCCCAATAGGATGTCAGATACCTCCATAGGTGTGATGTCATAAGTAATGTTATCCTCCATAGGCTTGAATTTTTATTAAAAATTGAAGTACCACTAAACTTGTATGTATTTTCCATGTTGGAGCCACCCTAAATAGTATGGATTTGGATGCATATTAGTGGTAAGACTAAGGTGCTAAGATATGGATTACATGATGATGTTTTTTTGGCTCTCACATTTGATGATGACATAGAGAGGCTAACGCTTCACCCAAAACTTAGTGTGAAAGAAACATTTGTACTCTTAAGATATGTCAAGTATAGTGGTGTTGGTGATCAAATAAGAATCATTTGGATTAGTGTCATCCATCAATGTGGTTTTTGATGAATATTATGTGAGTATGGATTATTGTGTGCAACATTCATAATCATCATGAGTGGATGAGTGATGGTGATGGAACCACTTATCACCAGACTTTTTCTTACCTTTATCTTAAGTAAAAGATGTTATTGCCTTTAAGGGTTGATCATTTTTTTATGGTTTTCTCCTTTATGATAAGTGTGTTGTTACTTCTATGTATAAATCTGCAATGTGGAGTTGTGTTAAGGCTAGGCCTTGTGCATTGCATTAGATGAAGAAGTGACATGTTGCGTCATCTTTACCTTGTCTTAGATATTTGTAGCATTGTGATATGCTTTCCCTTAAGTGTTAAAATTTAATACATCCATATTTACATGGATATAAGGTGAGAGTCCATTGATGTACTTCATAACCTTAGGTTGTTCACTCAAGTTCTCATGAAGGCATGTAGAGTAGTCATCATGTTAGTGGAGTCTTCCATGGATTGATCTTTACACTAGCATGGTTATTTGAAATTGATGTATTCATATTCAAAATGGTATAGAGGGTATTATTCCTCCTTTATCATATTTATATAAGTCTTTCATGATTCAATTGGAACACACACTTGTGCATGATACACACTGAAGCTCTCCTACCAATCAATGACTAGAATAGACATATTTAGTACTATGAAGATTACCTTCTTAGTATCAATAAAATAATTGACTAAGAAATAAGCCTCAAATTATCAAATCTAGACATCCAATGCTTTGTCATCAATATTTCCTCTGAATAAAGGGATGTCAAAATTGAATTAAACATTGAAGGGGTTTGTTGTTGAAACCATTGTTGAGCAAACTATGAAGGTGTGGTAGAAGGTGTTGGATTAAATTGTACCATTAATTCATAGAAGTGGCCAAGAAAATTAATGTGTTGTACCCCTAATGTGTTAAAGATGAGAATTCATACCTCAAGGGCTACCTCAGGTTACTTTTGGGCATCATTTATCTTACTTTTGCTATGATGTTCTTCTAAATATTATAAAATAGAAACAATTGATAAAAAAAAATCTCAAATTTTACTCACATTGTTATAAGGGTAGAAATGAATAGATATTTTTATCTCTGATACCAATGATCTATACCATAGGGCCCAGGACCAAGTGTGTGGGGAATAACCAAGTTGTGGTTGTGCAGAGTGAGAGCATAATTGACTCATAAAATTATGAGAGTGTAAATGACTCATAAAATGGTAAAAGATTAAACGAATCATAAAATGTATATAGAATGGGAATAAGAGTGGCCAATTTAACCTTAGAAAATACTGAGTACTACCTATATAGTCCAAATGTAAATCAAGCCACTATAGTTCACCCCTAAATTGATTAATTTGATTGAGTAGCAACAAGTTTATGACTAGGAAAATGGTAGTGTATGACATAATTTTATGACAAGGCATGGTAGAAATGTTGTTCCTAGGATATAGGAAATAATGGCATATGAAGGTTTCCCCTAGGATATAGGGAATAATGACACATCAATAATGATCAAGAGCATGACAAAAAATGAAGGAAATAATTACTAAGACCATGGTCACACTTCCCTAAGATACTACCATTTGAATGAAAGCCTTCTAAAGTCTCAAACATGAATCAACTACTAAAATTACATCTGAATCCAACCACTAAAGGTGTTTGAAGTATTAATGAATTGGAACCAAGGTCAAAAAGGGAGATGGGAAAAGTACAATGGGAAAGGCACATGGCATGATCTAAATAAGGATACAACCCAACACAAAATAAATGATCCTCATATATAATGCCCTAGTCATTCAATCAAAAATGTATTGAGATATATTATGTTCATTGGTTCATCAATTTTATCTCCTTCTAGCATAGCCAACTGATATGCTTGAGAACCATAGTGATAATTACATAGGGTCCTACCCAGTTAGGATAAAATTTCCTTTTTATTATGTTTGACATTGGTGGGTTTTTTTTTTTCTTTAGATACACAGTCACCAAGATCAAATTCTCTATCCCATGCACACCTATTGTATTAACCATGTAGATTGTTTTGGTATGATTGAAGGCTATTCAAGGTAGTCATGAATTTTTTATCCAATTGTTCCAACTCTTACAAATGATCCACTCTATAATACCTATCATTGAGGATATGTTTCAATGAATGTCTATACAAAGAAACTTGAATTCGATAGGAAGAGTGGCCTTGGTACCATAAACTAAGGAATATAGTGTGGCTCATGTTAGAGTGAGAAAATTAGTTCAATAAGCCCAAAGGGTGTGGAAGAGTTTCAAGTGTCAATCACAACTAGCATCATTGACAATATTCTTGAGGATTAGGACAATGGTTTTGTTAGATGCCTCTACTTGGTCATTGCCTTGTAGGTAATTTACAATGGAAAAATGCTAGATAATGTTATATTCATCACAAAGGGCTTTGACATCCATGCTATTGAATGAGATTCCATTATCATACATAATGTCAAAGGGGATACATAGTGGCAAAAAAAGGTGATTAAAAATGAATTTGGATTTTTTTCCCTATCATGTAAGTTAGGGGAATGGCTTCCACCCACTTAGTGAAATACTCTACAACAGTAAGAATATGTTTATATCCATCTAAAGAAGTAGGGTTGATCTTTCCTATGAGGTTGAGTCCACATGTTGAAAATAACCATGGTGTGGCTAATGGTTTGATTGTTTAGTTGGAGCATGTATCAAATTGGCATGTTTTTGACATTGTTTACACCTTTTGACATAATTAATTATACTATCTTACATGGTTGGCTAATAATAATGTATACGCAATAAATTTTTAGCAAGGATAAATGCACTAGTGTGGACCCCATAAACCCTTTCATGAATTTCCCTCAATGATAGTCCATATTCTACTAAGGTTAAACAATGGGGTAGAGTTCCATCAAATCTTATACTATAGAGGGTAGGTATAAGTAAGGTATAATAAGAGGCTTGGTGGATGAAGGAATTTGGCCTTTTTTGAGACAAGTTAGATGGAATGACTTGGTCATGAAGGTAATTATATAATTCATTGTACCAAGTAGAATTGAGACAAATAATATCATATATCACCTCAATAATCAAAGGTTCATGATTTGGTACAATAATATGTTCAATGAAGAACTAATAATATTTGGCCTTGTCCATAATTTGGATCATAGAACTAATTATGGACATAGCATCTATTATTCTATTACTAGCCTGAGGTATGTGCTCAAACTAAATATGAGTGATTTTTTATTTAAGGGTGCCCACCATGGATTATAAGGCACAATTTTCTCATCTTTGGTCTAAAATTATTTTTTAATGTGATTAATGATAAGTTGTGAATCCCCATAAACTTCATAAACTAGAAGATGTTGAATATTCTATTATATTATTAGACAAATCCCTACAATGTGTGTTTCATATACGGCCATGTTATTGGTACAAGAAAAGTCAATACATAAGTATTTTGGAATGAGATCCCCTTGAGGTGTGATAAACAACAATCCTACCCTCAATCCATGATATGTGAATGAATCATCAAAATAAAGTTTTCACCACTACTCTTTCAGAGGTGCTTCTTCTACAATCATGATAAACTCATCTATAATCCAAAGATGAGTGGTTTGGTTTTAGTAATGAGAGCATCAATAAGATGTTCTATAATTACTTATCATTTTATGGCCTTTTGGTTGACATATTTAATCTCTAAATCACTTAGAATCATGATCCATTTATCCATACAGTCCCATAAATCTATTTTTTGAAAGTAGATACTTGAGAGGATCTACTTTGGTAATGATAATGGTCTTAGTGTTAAACATGTAGTACCACAATTTCTAAGCTACAAATACCATAACTAAACAATCTTTCTCTATTGTCATTTAATTTTTCTCATGCATGACCAATGTTGGCTCAAGTAGTATATGACATATTCCTTTCCCTACTCATCATGCTAGGCCAAAAGTGCCCCTAATGCATTTTTTGTTGTAAATAGGTAGATTAGTAATGAATTTTCTAGCATAGGTGGTAATATAACATTTGTATTGACCAATTAATATTTAAAATGCTTAAAGGCTTTCTATTAATAAGCATTCCATGAAAATGTGGTTCCCTTCTTCAACAAGTGAGTAAATGGATGGAATTTATTAGCTAGTTGAGAAATAAAGCACTTGATGGATTGTATCTCACCCTAAAAACTATGGAAATGCTTCAAAATAGATGGTAGTGGTATCTGATTAATTACCTTAACCTTGGATACATAAAATTCAATACCCCTATGAGAGATAATTAACTAGAAATTTACTTGAATTGATGCCAAAGATGCACTTTTTGAGGTTAAGCCTTACTTTATACTCATAGAGGCATTTAAATATTATAGACAACACCTATAGATGGTTTGCTCTAGTCTTATATTTACCCAAAATGTCATCATCATAATCCTAGACAATATCATGCATCATGTCATGAAAAATGATAATCATTATATGTTGATATTTGACATCAACATTATTGAGCTGAAAGACAATACCTGATAAAAAAATTACCCAAGGATTGGTGAATGCTTTATTGTGTTGGTCTTATAGCATGATCTTGATATGATTATACCCTAAGAAACCATCCATGAGAGAAAACATCTCATACCTAGTTGTAGAGTTGACAATAATGTCAATATTTAGTAGAGGAAAATCATCATTTAGGTAGGCTTTGTTTATGTACTGTAAATAGGTATATTTTATAATACCTTTTGGTTTATTATTAACTAGCACAATATTTTAAATCCACTTTTAATATTCAATGTGATAAATGCATTTGACTTCTAGAAGTTTTTCTATTTATTTCTTGACTAATATAAAAATTTGAGGATGCATTTTCCTTGATTTCTTCTTGATTGGCTTGGCATCGAGGTGTACTACAAGGTGATTTAAAATTAATGAAGGATCCAAGCCTAGAATATCAAAATAATCCCATGTAAAGATATCAATAAAATCCCTAAGGAGAATATTAAGGACTTCACTCTCCTCCTTAGTGAGGGATTCACCTATTTTAATCCATTTTAGATTGGTTGGTGTTCTAATGTTGACCATAGAAGTATCCTCCATAAGGATTTTAGAACTATATTTTAGGAGACTTAACAAAGATGTAAATTGGTTAGCATTATCAAAGCCTTCTATTCAAATTGGCTCATCTAATTATTCCAAACAAGATGAATCAAAATCACCCAATGGTGGCAAGTGCCATGAAAAAAATACTTTAAGACATTCTTGGATAATTTATTCAAAGGCCCATTCTTATTCTTCACTAATTTTAGACCCAAAGATTATTTTGGTATTTTTGGCATCTTGAGTTTCATTCGAATAAGGGTGAACATCCTCATCTAATGGCACCTAAAATAGGATTTCACCAAGAGACTATCCTTTTTCTTAACTTTTTTCTTGGTCTAAAAGTGCCTCAAAGAGGTTTTCACTTCAAGACCTCGATGTTTGATTTTGTTTTTTTTGGAAAAGTTCACCTGTTCTTTGAAATAGGCATCAAGATATATTTTGATATAAAAAAAAAAATTGATATCCAAATATAATATGGTTTCTTAGGCCTAGAAAGCCACAAATCACCTCATCATTTTTGAACTCATCAAGTGATATTGTGGATTCTTGTTGGTCCTAGTTGATGAGTTTTAGATGACAAAGAAATAATGAAGAATGATGAATGACATGTGTATTGGTACATATGGAATGAGGGTTAAATAGGTTGGTATTGTCTAAGTCCTCATATACATTATAATTAGACTTTACATCACCACCAACATCATCATTACTAGTTGTTAGCATAAGAACATGGATAATATATGCAAGGCCACCCCTAAGTGGTTTAAATCCAATACCATAAGTTCCTTTATGTTTGGTCATATAGATGGGCTCAAGAGTGCCTTGTTGATTTTACCCTAGGCCTTTGCCTTAATAAGCTTGATTATCCATTACCTGATTAAGGATGGGATATTTTTTGCTTTGGTAACAATCAACCAAGTTGTCAATATAAAGCTAGGATTCATCTTTACAAAGTGGGTCTTGTTCTTATTTAGTGGATAGTGTGAAAATAATAGAAATCTCACTATTAAAATTTCTTTTTTGTCACCATTCCATATAAATAGCCTTGGCTTTGAGTCTTCCATAGGAATTAGGGGCATGTGGAAGTTTAGATACATGGAAGGCATTATGTGTGATGTATTCTCCTAGACCTTTTTTAGAGATGGTAAAATGATTAGATATCTTAGGAGGGGGTGTGAAATAATTAGATTCAAGGATTTTTAGGTTAATATAATTAGAATTCAAATTTTTCACAAGTACATTCTTATCTTTCCTTGGCACAAGGCCTAGGCCGAAGCAGTTATTGTAACTTTTATACACATCTTCTAAATTCTAATAGAACTGATATGGCTATAAGTCTATAGAAATAGTAACCTCCATCCCAAAATGGGGGAATTTTATGTATTGGTGAAATGTGGAAGGTATTTCATGATTCTCATGTATCAATGGTTAACTTGGTAACAAGTTGTATTATAAATCAAGATATAGAACATGGTAAAGCATTTTATTAGTCAAAAACTTTGCATAATTGACAAAGAAATGGTTCCCTATGATTCCCTTTCCTCATTATCATATGACTTAATGGTAATGGTATCTATTTTAAGGTCATCTAATTTGTATCCAAGATGTTTTACTAACCTTAGAGACACAATATTGAGGCCTAACCCATTGTTTATGAGTACATGTTTAATTTTGTGTTGGGCTATGCCAACTTTGATGTACAATAGGTTATTTTGGATAGGGATAATGGATGACATATCACTTTGGTTGAAGGTCATTTATTATTCAAGATCTAAATTCCTAATCAAAACTTGGACTTTATTTGGCATTATGTCATTTAGCACTTAGGATTAGCTCAGGAGTTCAATAAGGGTATTTTTGTGAATAGTAGAGGTATATAACAAGTATAAAAAAGATATTTGAGAATATATATTTTGAAATTATTCTAAATTGTCATATGTATTCTCCTTTTCATAGGTAATTGGCTTATTTAAGACTAACATAGGAGCTTGGATAGGCTTAGTGGTAAAATAAGGTTATTATCTTAGAATGGTTACTTTCATCCACCAAGTTATGATTGCATAATATGGATTAGGTGATGGACTACTATAATTATAAGAGGATCCTAGGATGGTAAATCTTGGGTATTTTTCAGCTTGGCTACCCACACAGATCACAAGAAGATTACCATCATAAGGAAATGGTTGGGAATTAGTTGGCACTAGTTTCTAATGATTGACTATCTATCTTGGGTTGATGGTAATAGTGGATATATGACCACCCAAGATATGTCCTAAAAATGGTTTATAATTATAGGAAATGACATAATAAGCCCCTTGGTTATCATTCTGACCTTGGTTTTGTCCATTTTGTGGTTATGGTTGTCATTGTTATTTTTTGTTGCCATTGTTTTTGTTGTTATGGTGGTGGTGACAGTATATTCCATTAATAATTTTGTTATTGATTATGGTGATAGGAATTATTTTGAGGAAAAGGTTTTTGATAAATACCTAGGTTTTTATGAGAGTTAGGGGCCATATTATCCAACTGAATTTCCCCATTTTCTAACATGTTTTGAATAAGATGTCTTAGTTACACACAATGGTGAATGAAATATCCTTTGACTCAGTGATAGTCATAAAACTCATGCTCCTTTTACCAATCATGGAAAGGAACACCCTCAAGGATATTTTGTATTGGGGAATGAACTACATATGATGCATTTAGTAGGGACCTTGATGATGACTAGTCAATCCCTATTGTATAAAAAGCACCTGTTATTGGCTAAATGTCTATTGTTAAAGTTATTGTGTGTTAGGTCATTATTTTATGTGAAGTACATGTTGTGTATGAGGTAATTATTGACTAATGGTTACTTGTGTATTGGGAACTTATTTTTAAGTGGTCACTTGTTGTTGAATAGGTACCTGTTGGTTAATAGGTACTTTTTATTGAATAGGACTTATTATTGGTTAAGTACTCATTTCTGACTCATTGTCACTTATTTTTGACTAATAAGGATATGTTGTTGATTAGACAATGTTTGAACTAAAGGGTTTACCACTTGTTTGGGTGAAGTATTGGTCTATGTTTGGTTTCTCCTCATTGATGTGTTTTTGAATAAGTGGTTGGTGGAGGGGAGTAGTTGTATGTTTCAATTGTGAGCTAGACATTCCTACCTGTTACTATTGTGAAATACTCACAATATTTGTAGGGAGAACTTATGAATTTCTCCTTTAAATATTTGACTAAACTTGGTTATGATTGGGATACATTAGTGCATTATCCTCTATGTTTTGAAAAGGTTTTTATGATAGAGCTATGGATGATTCTTTAGTTACCTAGACATTAAACATGTTTGTAACATATGTAGTCTAAAAAATGGGTCTGTGTTTGGATTAACCTGACTTGATGAGTCAATTTATACCCTAATTGAGGGAATTAACTCTATGAGTAGCATATTGAAAATGGTCATGACATTTAGATTTATAGCTATGTTAAGCTATGTTTGATATGATTTTATAAATTTGTGTTAATTGGTCAATAATTTGACATTTTCCTTTTGTTAGTGTGGAAAGCTCTTAGTCATGCACTAGTATAAGGGCATGATTTTGACTAGATGAACCCTGATCGAATGGTTTGATGAGAGGCACATTACTAGGTGCTCTAATAATAATAAGTAGACTTTCATGTGGGGAGTATGATGAGAACTTAGCACCTACCTCTACTACTCAAACAAGAATCTTGTCTCTATTCTCCAAGAGATGGTGATCAAACAAGCAGGGATCATAATTGGTACTAGTTGGTGTGGTCACATAATATAATTGTTATTATTAGACTTGATTCATGTTAACTGTTATGGTAGCAATATATTGGTTACTTTGGTCATGTTCTTATCCTAGATAAGAAGGTGTACTAGCAAGGTAGTGTGTTGATAGGTCTTGTCCATGTTTTGTATAGTGGGTAGCATATGTTGGGTATGGATATCACTTGTAGGTTATGTCAACTCCATAAGGTTGTTAAAAAAATGGGTCACTCATGACAATATCCTCATATGAATTATTATACATGGTTTTGATATGTGCATATTGAGGCATGATTTAACCAATGGTTAAGTATTTCATAAAAATATGATCTAATGTTACAAACATTTAGAACTTGGCCTAAAAATATCTCTCAAAAATTTTAATATGGTCCAACTTAGCTCTTGGCATAGGTCTAAGTGTAAACTTGGTTTTTGTCAAAGGTCTATCCTAAATCTATGTTTAATTCAAATTGGAATGTAGATGTGAAACCAGTCTAGACAAAGGTCTTGAACTATCTAAATTCAAAATAAATTTGGTCTATATCTAAGGATGAAATTGTGCTAGGTCTTTGGTAAAAGTCACAAAACTAGTCTTGGAATTGAAAACACACTAGGTCTTGGGGAAAATTTCTCAAAGCTTATTTTGGAAATGAAACTAATATAGGCATGAAAATTGATATAAACTTAAATCTAAGTCAATTTTTTTGAAACAAAGAGTGCACTCAGTTGAGGTAAACTTGGAAACTAGGTCAAAAGTGAACTTGGTCTAAAATTAACTTGTAATCTAAAAATGAAGGTCTAAACTTGTTCTAGGAAAATGCCTTAAACTAATTAGAAATCCAACTCAAGTACCATAAACTAGGTATAAAAATTAAAACATTCAAGCCCAAGTAGTAATCAAGTCTCAAATACAAACTAGTTATCCTTAGATCTATACTTGAAAGTGGGTTTTGGACTTGGTTTGGGAAGTCAACTTAACTCTTGGAAAATGGATCATAAACCTATGTGAATGGCATAACCACACAAGACTTGAAATTAGCTTCACACTTTTAGGATGTTTAAAACTTGGTCAAGTATAACTCTAACTAATCTAGGTAAAAATAGCTAGGGAAACAATTTTATTTTAGAAACAAAGGCACAAATGGTTTTGATCTTATTTGAATAAGGCAAATAGGTTGGAACAATTTTGGTAGCATAACACTTCTTTGTGAAAAGTGGTGTGTGTAGCATGTATTTTTTTGACTCATTTGATTGAACAAAGTGATTTTAGACTCAAAAAATACAAGTAAAAGAAGAAGTATCACCTAAGTGCATGATCCTACACTAAACCTGACACAAGGTGTAATCCACACTTCCATTGATATACCAGTTATTAAAAGGGATTAATTGTTAATCCAGAAATAAAGAGCATATGTAGGTAGAATTATTTAATCCATCATCTATCTCTCAAGAATTGATACGTGATAAAGAACTTAGAACACCAAAATAACTTGACATTAGGAGGATAATCCATGAAAAATAGATTCAATTAATCTAAATTTTTGAAGTTACTCTTTTCAATGGTCCACAAGTGCCTAAAATAATTTGATGCAAAATTCACATCAATTGGATCCAAACCATCTAGGTTTCTATGAAAGCGTCTTCTCCCTTTCACAATGACTCCAATGGTGTACTGCTTAGTAGAGTCTAATGTCTAAACCACTACATGGTATAATAATCCATTGGCCTTGTTAGGATAATCACTCAACCACTATCTAATCTAATAGCATGCCTAATTTATATCCCAAATTGGAGAGTGGGGTTGAAATGATGTTGGGAGATGAAACCTTAAGTCAACACATGCATATAAAACCTATGAGGAGGCAATTAAATCCCTTTAACAAGCCAAAAAAAAATGAATAAATTGGTCATTTTTGAGTCATAAAAGTCCCTAATAATAAGGAGAGAGAATATATAACATTTATTCTTTTTTGACTCAATGAAATAATAAAAAATATGCATTTTTGGTCACCAAAGTTCCCTAAAGGGGACAAGGGGAGAGCATACATGCAACGCTTTACTAAAATGAAACTCTTTTAAGAAATTAAACTAAGTTTTTTGAAAAAAATGAAGAAAAAAAATAAAAGTTCTCTTTAGTATCTCTAAGTATAAATGTGATTGCTCTTTTTAAACACCTATTGGAAGTGTGATTAAATTTTGGCCTTTATTGGAACTTTGAAAATGACAAAAAATAAAGTTTTTTTTCATAAGTTTTAAAAGCACCAAATGATAATTTGAAATGACTTTGTTAATATGTAGAACCTCTTCTATTTTTTTAATTCCCTACAAGAAACATTAGAGGATTGATTTATGTTTGGTTAGATTGCCTAAAAAATTAAAATTTTCAAACTTTTAAGGTCTCAGGTTTGGGCCTCAAACTGAAGTCATTGTTTACCAAATAGGGTGAAGTCATCATTTTCCATGTAAACATAGAATAAATAGAATGTAAGAAACTTGGCAGAGTCATTGATTATTACGTGTAAAGTCACTTATTCTAATTATTAAAGTCATTATTTTTCTTATAAAAGTGGCAGTTACTAAATTCATAAAAGAGTGTTACATTGTAAAATCATTGATTTCTCAAGTCAAAGGTTCTTATTACTTTGATTGAAGGCATCATTTATATGCAAATTCACTATTTTAAATTAAATTCATCGATACATAATAGTGAAGTCATCAATTTCATGGAAAAACTATAGAACGTAGAAAAGTGGTGAAGTCTCTAATTTATCAATCAAAGTCACCGATTAGCAATTAATAAAACATGGGATTTTGAGTGAAAAGTGATAAAAATAAGGTCTAAAATGATTTTTTATTGGATCTTAAGAGGCCCAAAAATTCTTTTATGATGAGTATGGGGTGTGTGGTCCCACTGGAAGTGCTAATATGTATCATAAGATTTTAAGGAAAAATGCATTAGTCACTCGTTATTAGAATAAAACATCAAAAATAAGCTTAAGAAAAGAATTCCCAAGCGTAGATACTTGGGGGATCAATTTTTTTTTTAAACATAATACAACTAGAAGAATAAGAGACAAATCCATTACACCTCCCTTTTAAATCAAAATTGTTTATTAGAATGAAATGTGTCTTGTGTCTAGCTTTTGTAAAATGGAGTCTTCATCTATGCTAATGATTTGTGGGCAACATCTCCCCTTGTTAACTTTGGTTTTTGATTTGGCATGTATTGGTCTTTGAAGCTTCTCTTATAAATTTTACATAATAACTTTAGACAAAATATCTCTCTTAGGAATGGTCATTGCACTTATATTTACAGGTTTTCAAATAAATCTAACCTAGGGGTAGTTAGGCTAAATTTAAGATTGGGACTCTAAATATGATTAATGAAGGCTGTATTTATAAATTTAGAAGTATGGCTCAACATTTTTTATTTTTATGGCATTTATGTTGATATTTTGTAGTTATTTGTTTTGAGGATGATGACATCATCATTACATCATATTTTGTTGAAAAAATGCTTTTTAGAAATTAAATGTTCACTAATTAAACATGGAATTTACACTTAATCATTTAACTTGATTTTCTTGGTTAACTAATTTTGCATAGTCTTTTAATCATTTCAAGAATTGGGTTAAGTGCCCCACTTAATTGGTTAAAAATATTAGTTTTCTTGATCATAACTTGAATGGGGATGAATTTACAAGAGTTTATAGTTGTATACATGTTAATACCCAAAATAGGAATGTTTTGATGTTATTCTAGGCATTTACATCTAATGTGTAGACAAAATTGAGACGTTTAATGATTTTTAGGCTTGATTTGCATAGTTTGGTAAAAATTAGTCTAAATTCTATTTAGATTCAGAATGAGTTTCAAAAGGTCTACATTAGGCACATCCTAGTTGACTTTATTCCTTATTTTTTATGAGGTTATGTATAACTCCCTACAAGGGTTATGGTGAATCTTGTATTTTGTCTTGTCACATGTAAGGACTATAAAATAAAAAACCCTACATCTTACACATGCACTAGGTAACATCTAGATAAAATAAGAAGGATAAAAATGGGTTAATAAGGATGACCAAGCTATCCTCATAAACCATTTGTAATTGAGTGTGACTTACATATCCCAAATGGTCTATAATTTAATGTAGTTCTCCCTCCTAGAGTGATTGTATGATCCATGGAGATGCAAATAAAATTATTGTAGATAGAATATTGATTTAAATGTTTAAAAATGGATTATATTGACTTAAAATAACTAATATTCATACTTAGATTAAGACTATTAGGATGATACATAAATAAAATAAAAATAAGTATTACTCTTTTGCTAAGTGTGTAGTGCAATTTATAGAGAGATCAAGAGGGGGAATAATGAGTGGCCTTGATGTGATTTTATATGGGAATGTTTAGAATAATTTTACCAACCAACTTTACTAGATACATGAGAGAGCTATTATAAAATGACTTAAATCCAAAAAGTGACCATTGAAGTGTAGGAAATAAGGCTACACTAGGGGACAAGGATGTAGTGAAACCTTATCTAGTTAGTGTATACTTGTCCTAGAAGACTAGAGATAGTTGGCACATGTCTAACAAGAGATTATGGTTTAAATATAGATAAATATAATTTAAGTAGGGATGTTTTTATGATATTTTTTGTGCCTAAAAAATAATGAATATTATTTTATAGATTTAAAGTTAGCAAAATGGTGAATAGACTAAGGGTAAGGATGTTAATAATAAACATTATCAAGAAATTAATGATTAATTTTATGTGTCTATAGCTCTAGTTTAGGCCTTATCAATTTTACCTTTTACAAAAATACAACTCCTAAAATTTTTAGAAACCAATATGGAAGGCCCTAAAACCTATAAAAAACTATATGGTTTTCTAAAAAGGGCAACGGTCACAAAATTTGCACCAAAAAGCCTTGAGTTTAATAATGAAATCCTAAAAATTATTAAGTATTGACCATATTTAATTTTTTTTTAAATTCTAAATCATAACTCATGGAGTGGTGAGACCAAATCCAAAAGATATAGAGTGACCCTAATTTATTATATTTACTAAAATAAATATAAAGTATAATAATATTTTTATACTTAATATTTATTTTAATAAACACACACTCTATGTTTCACTTCTTTAGCTTAAGCTTCTTGGAATCATTAAAGACTATATATAAATAGTAGCATGTTTGTGTTATGGATTTTATGTTTTATATTACTTATACACTATATCATATACTCACTCTAGGTTTAGAAATTTGAACCTACGACCTGGACCTACATACACACAACCAAATCCATGTTGTAGACCAAAAAATAGAATCCTAATTCAAACATGATAAACAATATGAATTTCATCAAGATATTTTATGAAAATATGATTATGATGTTGAACACATGTTCTTTTTTCTAAATATATATGTTTTTTAATATTTTGAACACTTTAATATTTCTACCTATATTGATTTCCAAGCATGTATTTTTATGTTTTTATATGCCACAACTACACATTAATATATTTATTTTTGTATCTTTAGTTTTTTCATCTAAACTATAAAAAATGTATACATGGTTTTAAACTATGACTAGATTTACATACATTTTTTTAAAATAAAATTTAATTTTTTTAAGTAGTTGGGGGGGGCACATGGTCATCTATATAATATTTATCATTTTCAAGGTCTATTTACTTGTAAAATTATTTTTTAAATATTAATTTTAATGTGTGAGTGGGTGTGTGGGTGTGTGTGTGTTTCAAACTATATGATCTTATCTAAATTTCCACTAAAGGGTTTCAAAAAATAGTAAACAAAATTAATTAAAAGTGGGCGTGCATGACCAGCTATCTATTTTTTTTAAAATAACAAGAGTACCTATTGTAATTTTAGCTCTTAACTTACTTATACTTGATCAATTTCAAGAAAAGATTAGTTTTTTAGCAAATAGATTCAAAATGATATAATTCATTTTATTATAACATCTTCAAATTTTGAGTTTAGGCATCTCAAACAATCTATACAAATTGAGGTTTCTTATTTTTAAGAAAAAAATATTCACCTAAAAACCCCTTTATCCTCCCAATTCCATGCAGTTACCCCTCTTTGTAATTCAATGATATCTTTTACCTAGAAAAAGACAAATGGGTGAATTTTACTCACCTGTTCATATTGTTTGGACAACAATTTTGGCATTTAACATATGTGGAAAATTTATTAGAGATCATACCATATACTATTGTGAATGACATCTTATTACATCAATTCTATTTCTTTCATGTTATAAACATAATATTTCATCATAGGGCATGATCATATCACCTTTTTTACACCATGGGATTAATTTATTACATTCTACTTATAACATGGCATGTTGCACATTAGGTTTTGAACATCACTAGCTTATACAAGAATTAATCATTCCAATAATTTAATATCTATGCATTGTTGATTGAATGATTTAGGGTTTATTTTATATTTATTATTCTTAATATTGTGTAAAAATTGTGCATATATCTTGTTGAGACAAAAATTTTAATGTGTTTAAGGTTTATTAATATTTTTTAGTATGTTTGTAGTTACGAGTAGTTGAGTTTTATATGCAAACTTTATTTATTATAGAACTTACTCTTAGTAGGTATTTATGGAAAAAAATATGTAATTAATTTTTTAAGAATAGGATTTATCTATTTTCAAATAACTTCTAGATCTCGTGGTGTTGTCCATTTCATAGTAGTGGCAATATAGTCACTTACAAGGTTTGTCAAAAGAATGATGTGTATGACCTTATATGAACAATAAAATATTTTTTTTATTTTTTACTATTTTTATTTGTATGGCCATGGAAGTTTTTCATGAATCATGTTAATCATTTTAAATGAAATAAAAATATGAAAATTTGTGAATAAAAACATTTTAAAAATATTGAGTGTGACTGAAATAGGAAATCTCATCAAAATCTAAGGATATTTTTATTATGTGGAAGTCCATATTTCTAAAGGTTAAGTATTATTTGGTATTTATTTTTCAAGTGGTCCCAATATAATTGTATTTTCTTGAAAAAACATTGTCTAGCATTGCTTCTTTGCATGGAAGTGTGAAAATCAAATTCAAAAACATAGAAAATTATTAGTTAGAAGTATCAAGAATCTACCATAATATAAATTTTTATCTTCTTGGGCATGAGACGCTTGAGGAGTATAATCATTTTTAAAAACTTATGAAAAAAAGGTAGTTTTTCTAAAGGGTTATTGAGTTAGATGAGGTAGAAGTGCCACCATTTACTACTATATTTGTTACAAACCAATTTAATGTTGAGTGAACCCAAAAAAATTATAAAGCCATGCCAAGTAAATTTATTTATTATTTATTTATTTATTTATTTTTATCTTAATATTGGACATTGCAAATTTCATGATATGGAAAAAGTTTGAATATATTTTATCAATAAATGATTCCTAAATATTAATGAAAATATTATGTGCATAAATTTTATGACACCATTAATGTTTTTTATCCCAAATTTAATCTTTTAAAAAAATTGAATTCTTTCCAAATCATGAAGTGGACCCAATTAAATAAAATAATTCTTAGGTGAAAATATTTTTTTTCCATTAGTAATATTGTTTTTGGTGATTTTTTTAAGCTTACATATTTGTTTTGGTGAATGAGAGTTTGTTAAAAAAATTTATGTATGTATGTATATATGTATGTATGTATGTATGTATATGTGTGTGTGTGTGTGTGTGTGTGTGTGTGTGTGTGTGTGTGTGTGTGTGTGTGTGTGTGTGTGTGTGTGTGTGTGTGTGTGTGTGTGTGTGTGTGTGTGTGTGTGTGTGTGTGTGTGTGTGTGTGTGTGTGTATAATTAAGAAGAGTGTGGGCATAAAAACTTTTTTTATAAGTAAATAAAAAATCAAAGTTGCATAATATTTTAATTTTATATATTGGATGAAATTTATTTTTTGTTAAAAGCCATTTAAAAACTTATCGTTATATAAAAAAATTTTAAATATGCTTTAAGTAGAATTGAAGTTGAAATTAGTTTAAGTTTGTATTGAAGTTACTAGAAAAAAAAATAAGTCTAGTGTTTGACTCCCACTTATATTTTTTTTGTTTATTTTTATATGAAGTACAAACATGAGCATGCATGAAAATATAAGTTATATGCAAGCCTAAGACATTATATGTCAATTTATTGTGTATAATATTTGATATTTGAGTTTTACTGATTAATTATAAAAGATGTAGAGTGACTTTAATTTTTTATATTTATTAAAATAAATTTAAAATATAATAATATTCTTATTTATTATATTTATTTTAGGAAATATACAACTTATCTTTCACTTCTTTAACTTAAACTTCTTGGAAGAATTACAAATTATATAAAAATAATAGTGTGTATGCATTATAGTGTGTGTGTATTTTAGTGAGAATGTGCTATAACAAGTACCAAATTTGGGTTTATAAATTTGAACCTAAGGCATGGACCTACATACAAACATTTGAATCAATGTTTTATACTAAAAATGGTAAAAACCTAATTTAAACATGATAAACACTATAAATTTCATGGGAATATTTCATGAAATTTTTTAACTATGACATCAAGCACAAGCTCCTCTTTATATATATATACATACATACATTACTTTAAGGTTCCTATCTATATTGATTTATAAGCATGCACTTTTATGTTTTTATATGCCAAAACTATTCATGTCCATATTTTTTTATGTTTCTTTCATTTCATTCATCTAAATTGGAAAAAAAAATATAGGGTTATAAAATAGGTCCAATTCTACAAATATTTTCTTAACAATTAGTTTTCAAAATATTAGGTAGTTAGGTGGGGGCACACAGTCATCCATCCATAATTTATCATTTTTAGGGTCTATTTATTTTTTAAATTTAAAAATAGCAATTCATTAATTTGCTTTAAAAAAGTATATGTTTCAAACTAGATGATTTTATCTAACTTTCCACTCAAGGATTTCAAGATATATTAAACAACACTAAAAAAAAATTGGGTACAAACCAAATATCTATTATGTTTTGCTAAAAATAAGAGTAACTATTATAATTTTAGTTATTTAAGATAATTATAATATGCCTCCCATCTAGTAGAAAATGATTGCAAAGATTCTAGATTGTCAATAGGTACTCTCCTGACTAACCATCTGGGGATTCCCCTCTTGGTTAGAAAAATGGATTCCCGTCTTTGGAACCCCTTGATTAATACATCAAGGAGAAATTAGTAGAGTGGAAAGGGCACCTTCTCACTCAGGTAGGTAAATTTCATCTACTTAAAGTCAAAATTTAGAGCATTCTTATTTATCTCATGTCAATTTTCAAAATGTCAGCCAATGTTGCCTCAAAAATTGAGCAAATAAAAAAAAATTCTTTGGAGAGGAACAGAAGAAAGGTTCAAATTCAATAAAGTTGCCTGGGAAAAGGTGTGTCTCCCAAAATAAAATGGAGGACTAGGTATAAGAAGTATAAACTCAATGAACAGAGCCATATTAGCAAATATGGGTTGGTGAGTAATGAAAGAGAAAGGAGAATGGACTAGAATTCTCAAGGCTAAATACCTAGAAGGTGTGGAAGAGAATGCATTCCTATGGGAGGAAGGACCTCCCAGAGGGTTCACCTTCTAGAAGGCCATATTTTTTTATAAATACCTCCTTAAAAGAGGCATCTTATGGAAAATAAAAAATGGTGAGAAAATAGATTTTTGGGAGGATGATTGGTTATCCCCCACCCCCCTCTCATTACAAGAGACTTGGGTAGGCTAGTATGGTCAACTCAAATAGAGATGGGGGTCCAAGATCAAGGACTAATATTAAATTAAGGATGGAAGGAAGTGCTATAAATCCATCCACAGTGAAGGGTTTCCCTTGGAAGCATCATAAGTTATCCAGAATCTCAACTAGACTATTTCTAATCTGCATATCACCTTGGTTTAAAAAGATGACCATTTCATCTAGAGAGCAGAAGATAATGGAGAGTACTTGGTGTCCATAGGCCATGCCATTAAACTTAATGTGGATATTAAATGGGACCATTGGAAAAACTTATGGGTAAATCATATAGCCTCCAAGATCAACTTTTTCTTCTAGCTTGCGACACAAAACAAAATTTTAACTATTGATAACCTTGCCAAAAAGGGATTTATCATCACCAATAGATGCTCAATTTATAAATAGGTATAAGAATCCACTCAATATATATTTATAGAGTGCCCTTTCATCCTATATTTATTTAATGAGATTCTTAGTTGTTTCAACTTAACTTGGGTCAAGTTAAATAGCACAGTGGATCTTATCTTACAATGGAATCCCCCATGGAATATCGCATCCCTATCTTTCCTTTAGTGTCTTGCACTTCCCCACTAGTTCTAGTGCATTTAGAAATCCCATAACGATATTTTGTTTCGAAATAAAAGGCACCAGTGGAAGAACGTATTTTTTTAGGCTTTGCCAAGCCATTTCCAAAAATTATAAGGCTTTTTCTCCCAAGGAAAAAGATCCTACCCCCCTTCTACACATCTCATCCTTAACAATTGATATCTCTAATAAGTCATTCATCTCTTCCTCAAAAGACATCATATGCAAGCAAACCAAATGAAAATACCCCTTGATGGGGTGGATAAAATTGAACTTCAATGAAGCCTCTAAAGGCAACCCTAGCCCAATTGGTGGTGGGGGAATTATAATAAATTTAAATGGCAAACTACTATTGGTTTATGTTAGGCCCATGGCTAAATAGACTAATCATCTAGCTGAAGTTAAAGCTACTCTTTGGGGTATTCAAATTTCACAAAGCCTTGGGGTATTATCAATGCCTTAGAATAAAAAACTACTCCTCATACTATTAAGGACTTAGTCAAAGATGCAAAGTCTATCCTTTGAACCTTTCCTTAAGTTAAACTCATACACACTTACATGGAAGGTAATGGAGTAGTGGACTATCTAGCCAGCACTAGAGTGCAACTCCAAGGTTTAACTATCTATCATAATGAAGGTAGCATCCACCCTATGACACTTAGTTTCATCCACACTAAAAGAACACATGCCATTTAAATTCATCATGTTCTCACACATGTGGATTTTTATCTTAAATGGCCTAATCATGGAATTTCAGTCCTAATTTCATCTCAAGGCAATAGAACATAATTACAATTGGAAGGATTTAGTAGGCATCCCTCTTATCGTAAGCTGTAGACACTTCTCTAGCATCCATAACCCTTGACCCACTCCTTCAAACCTTGTAACTCCTATCAACATGGGTGGTGATCAATATCACATGGAGATAACATCCTAAAAAGAGGTTCATGAAAACAAAAAGGTGTGGAAAAATCTCAAAAAATGTGGCCTAACAAAGCATATGGATCGTATCACTAAGCATAGTTCTCTGGTGGTAAGATATTTCATAGCTACTTGGTAAAAAATAAAGGTTTTCATGAGGGGGATTTCCATTAATGTTTTTGATGAGGTTATAGGAGAAGTCATAGGCATGGCTTGCAAAGGTGAAAAATAATACATGGATCAATCAAATAAATAGGAGTCGCTATAGTGTTTATTTTGAACCAATGAATTTGTGAAAAATAGAGAAAAAGGGATTTCCCTAAAGTGACTTTCCCAAATACTAGCCTAAATTTTATTTATAGGTCATAAGGTACATGACATTGTAAGGTAAGTACTCCTTGATATTTTTGCACCATTTCATATTTCTCAATCATTTCATCAATTTTAAGATCAGTCTTTCATATTTTCTCCTAAAATCCTTAGAAAAAATAGTCCTCCTTCACCAGGTTAATGTTGTTAACCTAATTTTACATCAAGGCCTTATCTTTCTACTGGTGAAACATGGCCATACCCTACTTGGAAAAAATTTCTCCCTTGAAGGATCCTCCTTTGAGGATGACTCCCTGGAGGGGCCCCTAGTGGGAGACTATTCTATGTGTTTCCTCCCTACCACTAAACTTTCTTCTCAAAATAGCTTTCCTTATTCCCCTCTTGATGACCTTCCCTTGAAAATTATTTTCATTCCTAAACCCAAACCCATTACCCTCAGCTCTCCCTCCACCCATGATAATAAAGGTAAGGCCATTGTAATAGAGGAACATGAGAATAACAAAGTAATGTTGAAAATTTTCAAAATAAAGGTCCAACAGGCAGGTTTTAGTTTGGCAAAACTAATCCAAGTTTAGAACAAGATTTACTAGGCAACAAAATCCATGACCCATGTGCTAGTGTAGTCTACCCTACCCCTTTCCCTTTCCCTGGTTCCAATAAAACCTTAAGAGCCAAAATCCCCCTTGGGGTCCACTCTAAGAATCCCTTCCCCTAGGTGCAAGGTAGGTAATGCTCGAGGATGAGTCTTTTGAGTGAACAAGATGAGGATCCCAGGTTTCAAACCAGAGCCAAAGCATCGAAATACAAGACTAATTTCCTACCTAAGGATAACTCTATTGAGGATGACACCCATGAGGGCCCCCCCAATTAACATGTTTATTATGTTTGCTTTTATTTTTGCTATTTTTTCTTTCTCTTTTTTCTCATTTAGCCTTGTTAGGCCTACTTAAAACTCTTTATTTAATGTTTTTGGTTTTGGGGCCCCTGTAAAACTTGATTTTACTATATCTAATATAAAAAAATTGCCAATTTAAAAATAATTTGGTAGTTTATATACTATATTCAAAATGATATAATCCATATTCTTATATCAAATTCAAATTTTAAGTGTAGGAATATCAAACAATCAATACAAATTGATTTTTCTCATTTTTAAATGGTAAATGTCCACTTAAAACCCCTATTTATTCCCCAAATTCCATTCACTTAACCCTTATTCATGATTTAGTCATATCATTTTACCTATAGAGAGACAAGTGGGTGGATTTTACTCACATATTGGAATTATTTGGACACCATTTTTGGAATATATCATATGTGGATAATTTATTACACTTTTATCTTACATTTGATTATCTTTCCTAGTGAAATATAGATCACACCATATATTATTATGAATGACATTATATTACATCCATTATAATTCTTCCATGGTATGGACACATCATTTTTAACCATAGGTGCATGATCCTATCATAGTTTTTACACCATGGGATTCATTTATTACACTCTACTTATAGTGCAACATGTTACATTTTAGCTTTTTGATGTCACAAGATTATATAACAATTCATAATTTTAAGAATTTGATATGTATACATTGTTAAGACTAGTGATCCAAGGTTTATTTAATATTTTTATTAGTGTTATTATAATGTATGATACATGGATATCATATTTATACACCCCATTTAATGTGTTAAGGGTTATTAATATTTCTTAATTTATAGGTAATTGCAAGTATTTGAGTCCCATATGAAAATTTTATTTATTATGTTTCTTACTCTTAACAATTATTTATAGAAAAAATGTAATCCATTATTAATTGATAAAATTATATGGTAAAAAACATTTTTGGATATCATGGTATTGTTTATTTCTTAACAATGTTATTATAAGTACCCAAAAGGCTTGTGAAAAGATGAAGAATTTACAAGAAAGATGTGTATGACCCTATGTTAATAGTGATTTTTTTTCCTTGTACTATTTTTATCTCTTTGTATGGATATGTAAATTGTTCTTAAATCACCATATTCATTTCAAAATAAGCAGAACATGGAAATTTGTGAAGAAAAGTGTTATAGTAAATTTGAAAGTGATCAGAATAGGAAATCTCATCAAAATCTAGGGATTTTTGTTATGTGGAAATGCATATTACTAGGAATGAATATTTATAAATATTAACATTTTTTTCATTATTTTTGTCAAGTGGGTCCCAATATACTTTTATTGCCTTCAAAATGCATTGTCTAGTAGCACTTCTTTGTATGTGAGTGCGAACATTAAATTGAAACATTTCAAATTATTGTTCAAAAGTGTTGAGAATTTATTAGAATAGAATTTTTTATATTTTTAGTAATGATATTATTGAGGATTAATATTATATGTAAAACCTCCTAAAAAATGTAAATTTGAAGAAGGGTGATTTAATATGTAAAGGTAGAAGCATCATTCTCTATTCTTCCAGTTTTTTAAAAATATTTGAATGTTGAATGCCCCCCCCCCCCAGAAAATTATACATCAAAGAATAATAGTGTGTCTGAATTTTTGACATAAATAGGTCACATACACTTCCCATATCCCCTTAAATTAAATATATCTTAGTTATATGATATTAATATAAAATATGTGTTTTAGCTTATATAAATAAAGACACAATGCATTTACATTTTTTCAAATTTTAAAAGAACTTTTAAGTATTTTTAAGAATTTATTTTTTAATTAATTTTATAAATATTTTTCATCCACCTAGTGACACATAATATTATTCTTTCACATCCTAAAAGTTACAATCAATTATTATAAAATATGGCTTGAGGTTAACCTATTTATCTAGTTGAAATATCACAATTGTAAAATCTATATTCCCTGCTAAATAGTCTATAACTTAATATAGATATCACATTATATCATACAAATGAATGAGAACTTTAATAACAATACACACTAACCCCTTTAATGAAAAAACATCAACCATATATTATATAGTGGTAATATCACCTAAATGGTCTTTTGATTCACCAATAGACAAAAATATTTATTTCTAAAAAAAGTTTTATTTTATTTTAATGTTGGACATTACAAAATTCATGTTATAGACAATGTTTAAATATATTGTATCAAGAGATGAGCCATAATTATTAGTGAAAAAATAATATGATTAGTTCTCTATGGTACCATAAATGTTTTTCTATGTTAAATTTGATACTTTAAATAAGCCAAATTCTCTCCAAAGTAGGAAGTGGGCCCAAGTAAACAAAACCATTTTTAGTTTAAAATATTTATTGTTTACATTAGTTATATTATTGTTGATGATTTGGTGAAGTGTAGATGTTTATTTTGGTGATTTAAAGTTTGTAATTATATTTATGTTCATGATACTAATGAGAGTGTGGAAACATGAACATTTTATTTTTGAGTAAGTAAATGTAAAAAATAATGTTACCTAATATTTTAGTATGATGGCATTCATTGTAATATGGAAGATCTTAACTCTCCATGTGGAATTAGGTTAGATACTATGTGTGGTTAATTTGTACTCAACATAATTGTTTATTTTGATCTTTAGTTGGTTTGATATTGTAATCAGTTTCTTTCCTATTGTATTTTTATTTAGATCTATGTTGTGGGGATTTTTTTTATGTTTTCATGGCTATCAATTTGTTGTGATTTTAATGAGTTTTAGTTGGTTGGGTACTTTTACTCTTTTGGTCTTCTTATTTCAAGTTGTAAAAGGGTAGATTCCCTTTTTAAAAACTCCAATTTACCCATAATAATAATATAAAATAGTGCAACATATTTTTAAGTGAAATTTAATTTTTTTATTTTTTATTTAAGGATATTTAAGAACTTATGGTTATATAAAAAAATGTTGAAATATGTTTCAAATAAAATTAAAGTTGAATTAGTATAAGATTTTGGTGAAGTCATTGAAAACAAACAAGTTTAGAGTTCAATTCCCAATTATCTCTTAGTGGTCTATTTTTATAAGAAGTGCAAAGATGAGCATGCTTGAAAATCCAAGTTATATGTAAGTCTAAGACATTATTTTCTAATTAATTGTCTATAATATTTAGTATATTTGAGTTTCATTGACCAATTCTAGAAGATTTAGAGTGGCCCTAATTTATTATATTTACTAAAATAAATTTAAAGTATAATAATCTTCTTACACTTAATATTTATTTTAAATAGTAAAATACACAGTGTACCTTTCACTTCTTCATCTTGAACTTATTTCAAGCATTACAAATTATATGGAAATAGTAGCATGTGTGTGTGTTATAGTGTGTAATGTTATAGTGTTTATGTGCTATAGCACATACCTGGTATAGGTTTACAAACCTAAGTCTTGGACTTATAAAAACATAAAATATCCATATTTTAGAAAAAAAAAAATGTCAAATTCCTAATTTATACATGATAAACACTATGAATTTCATCAAGGTATTTCATAAACATTTAATTATAACTATTGAGTTCAAAACACCCCATTCTCTAGATAATGGGGACCCTATGAAATTTTGGGTCATTTACCCTAGGACATACCTTATCATTTGTTTCACATGATATAAAACCCTTTGTATTATTTTAAAAGTTTGAAAGTCATTTTGGTTAATGATAAATATTAATGAGTACCTTTTAAAAAATAATTTCACTATTTTTTAAGTTCATTAGTTTTCTAGTGATCTAAATTGTTTAAGAGTGATCTTGAAAGGGGTTATAATTCAAAATTCAAGTTATGGTACTAAAATTCAATAAAAACTACATAATTAAGGTTTCCAAACCATAATATCACTTTGGCTATGTCAAAAATTGTAAATATAATACAATGATGTACCTTGATTTAAAGTTTCAAATTACGGCCAAGTAAGATTTTGTACTCAAAGTTTACAAATTTAGACTTTTCCATTCTCTTTTATTAGGAAATTCATTAAATTTTCACATTTATTTACCTTTATGCAGAAACTCAATGCCAACTTGACCTCGATCAATATGCAATATCATCACATACATTGGTCACTCAGTTAGATAAATATTGGAACTTAGTCATGTAAACTTTAGCCTTTGAAAATAGTCATGACATAGTGACCTAATTGGAACGTTCCACTTGTCACTAAATCATTGCATTTCACCCTACTAGAGAGTCATGACCCTATTAGGGCATGCCACATGATGACTAGGCATAGCCTTTTGAGATCCTAAATACTTTCAAAGTTCTTATGATAAAGTAATCCAATCGCATCATGACACTTGGTACCTAATTACACCCCTCAAACCTCTTATAGTTATGGAGAAACATTAAATATATTAAGGCCTATGATTACACAAAAACATGACACTTGGCAACTGGTCACATAAACCTTGGATAGTTACATGCCATGTAGAAACTACCTGGTATCCAAAACTAATAGGTTGATGACATTTAGACCACTTACCCCATGGTAGTATCAATATCAAAGGAAACCAAAAAACCCAATACAGTGTAATCCAATAAAAATATAACATGTGGATGAGTGTCATAGTAGTTGGGTCCATCAAGAGTTTCATTTAACAAAGCCACATGATATCATGAGCCAATGAGAGCCTACAATTTACCAAAATAGTAAGGGTCTCAAGGCCACATCATCATGAAAACAAAATGGATCGATCCATGTAACATCAAAAGGAGTAGCCATCCAATCAAAAGGTGATAATTGGAAAAATATCATCTAATCCACTTAGATAGCCTGATATTTGAATTAAAATATTGAAGTGCATGAAAAGACACCAAGTGTCAAACATGTTTCAAGTATGACATCTAAATGGTACATATATATCCATGAAGTGTTAGTTGTTAGTGGAAATTGAATGCTGATGGGGCTCATTTTGGCAGTTATAAAGCCAAGTCACCTCAAGGGAAAATTCAAACCTATAATGGAGGGCCTCATGGATAAATCAAAAGTAGTGATTAGCTAATTTCCAAAAGTTTATTTTTAAATATGTTAGAACAAAACTAAAGAGCCACCCAAGATTTAAGTTAAAATTAGATTAAATATACTTTCCATTTATGACTCGTATCTTTTAGTTCAAAATTATAAAAACCTAGAGTTTAAAGCTTATTGTCTTGAGGCTTTGAATTCACCCTTGTTATCTACTAGAGAACTCTGAAGTATTCTATGTTATTTGATAATAACTTTTATGTGTACATTTGATAACAAGATTATCTATAATCTCATTAACCATAAAAATCTAGAAATAATGGTTAAAGCAAGAACATCCATAGCCACCAAGCTAGAGCAAGTTGCATTCCTTTATTCATATGGAATTAATATCATCTTCTAGGAAACTAATTTAAATTCCATTGCATTAGACACTAAAGACAAGAATTATGATTATTTATTCTACCATGTGGAGAATACTATAGACCAAGAAGTGACAATGAGGAAGATCCTAGTGTTTCATAATAAAGGTCAAACATCTTAGTGCTCAAGTCTATAGGATTACATAAGGTTACATCTAATCTATAGGTCATCCCCTGCATAGAATTAATCTACCAAATGTTTATTCAATCTAGGTGTGTAAACAACATGATTAAGTCTTTCAATTTGGTTAATGACATTTATTTCATATCAAGGTTAGTATTTATGGATTATTATGATTTTATCAGGCCTAAAATTGCTTACAATCAATAAATTATCATCCAATTCCTCAAAACATGCAACATCTAAGAGGTTTTGAGAGGCTAGGTAGAAAACTAAGGGAGGTTTAATTGCAAATCCAAAATCAATCAGAACCCCATCCCCCAATTCAAGAAGGGGATAAAAATGGGGATGGATATGATGAATAGGCTACATTGGGCCAAGGACATTGGCCACATAGACGATAAATGGGTTCTACTTTTGTCTATGATCATAGATGATGCCAATACTCCCCCTCTAGGAGAGATCATTTCCTACAACTTGGTAGCCCAGATTATGAATGTCATGGACAACCAAGGAGATCATTTCTATATGATGTCCTACTTGGTTGATTCTATTTGAGCTAAAAGATATCATAGATGATAACACCATCAATTTGGTAAATCATACAAATTAATCTTGAATAAATAACAATATAAATCAAAATTTTAAGTTTTTTAGTGATAATTTTCCTAAACATAAAACCATAAAAACTAAGGACACTTTTGAGGTACATTATGCATAATCATGCATCCTCCAAAAGTGACATGATTTTCCACTAAATATTATCATTTTTACACTTAGAGATATTATACCTTAATAGTCTATAATTAAATTTAATGACAATAATATAATTGATGATGATTTAGGTTTTTATGTATTTTTAATATGAACCTACATTGATGAGCTATCTACACGTAGAGTTATGATTTATAATGGTTCAAATGAGAATCATTACATGATGGCACTTATCCAATCCCTTGGATATGAATAATTTTTTTTAGAATACACATCAAGAGTAATTAAATGATTTTAAGGATAGAAATAATATACCTTATGATAAGTAGTATTAACTCTTCATGTGGGTTTATCTAGATCAACCACATGATTCTTATTTATATATATATATATATATATATATATATATATTAATGGGGTCTTAAGCATGTTGTAAGGACACTCATGGATAAATATATTTCATGTAGTTCCATATATATTAGATCAATTTATAAATTACATATACTAAAATAGAGTGGTCATAATGAAAGGTGTATGATAAGAATATTATCTATAAACATTTATTTCTCTTCCTCCACCCCCACCACCATTATGATTGATTGATACACATATTCATGATCATTATTCAAATATGGTTGATACATAGACTTATGATCATTATTAAAATAGGTTTGATACATATATTTAGGATCATTATTTAGAGAGAGGTGATACACCTATTCAATATCAACATACATAGTCAATTACTACACATATATAAGACCTATCTATACAGTTAGCTATTTACCATCGATCATGTCATATATTTACAAAGAGACCATAAAGGCTTCTATAAAATATATTATACACTTATTTAGCACCATATCTAGTTTATTGTGTTTATTGGTGAACAAAAGTAGTGAGACACACTCCTGATATATAATAGACACCATATGGTCCTAAACATTCTATATTTACTCATCATACCCCAAGTTTTATAAGCAGTGATCATGTTATATATGTTATACCACAATACTCTTTATCATATCTTAACCCATCCAAAGTTGATACCTTTCATACATCATCAAGGACCTTTACACTAATCAATACATTCACTTCCCATGACCCTTCCAATAAATGATCATTGGGTAGTTTATCCAAAATTTAGAATATATTTCAAATAAACAAAAAAAATAAAATAATCATAAAATAAAAAAACATTCAAATGTTTAAAAAAGACAAAATCAAAACATGAGCATAACATTATTTATAGTTTACACTATTTACATATGTTATTTATCTCATATTTGGTATATGGAATAACTTTTACATACACACATGAATTTCATGATATTTGAATATTATGAAGGAAATACATTTTACATATGGACATATCGATGTTGATTTTCCCTCTACCTAATGGTCATGCCAATATTGGTGGCATTTCATTTCATAATTTTCACTCTTATATGATATATATTTATACTACCTATATACCATTTTGAGCTACCTATATTTCCTAGACATGATTTCCTAGTTACTCATTTATTATGTAGTGATACATTATATTGCAATATGGCATTGACACATATGGATGGTATAGACTAGTTCCTTGTTTTATGCTCCATTAATGTTGTTACTCTTTGACCTGATATGTTAATTTGTTTTTGACTATTATGTGTGGCCCTTGACCTTATTTTTTATGACATTTTATGTCCCTTGTCTATGGCCCTTAGCCTTATGCATGACACTAACACTTTAACTCATTGAGCTTATTGGCAATGATTAGTACTATGATCTACATCATGAATTGTTACTATGTAATCTTATTTAGTTACACATTTATTGTGTGCTTCAGTGTTACATTTATCTAGACATGAAACTTACATGCCCTACATTCTATATGATACATATATGTCTCAATTGATATATTCACTATCATAATGACATATTCTCCACATGATCAAATTATATTACATGATGTTATATTTACACATGACATGATATAGTTAACTCTTCTTTTGAGATAAGTTATTTACAAGATACACACCTAATCTCAAAATGGGGGCATTATAATGGGATTATCATAGAGACATAAACCTACATGAGTATAAAATCAGATTTGAGTGGATATTTTAGATATTTATATGGTTCATATGTCAGATCAGTTCAAATACATGATCAATATGGGGAAGAAGATATAGACTAAAGGGGCATATTCCATGTATATGCCCTCACTTTACACACTTGATCATATATTCACACACACACACACACACACACACATGGGTGAATATGCATGTGCATATTCATAATAGTATATAGGAACATGACTATAGGTATCCTTATACACATACATTTGACATACAGTGTCTCAAATTTAACATATAGGTGCATGGCATTTTATATTGATTGATAGAGATTTAGCGGGTATGATATAGGTTCAAGCACACATACACAATAATAAATTTTACATTTTAAATGAAAATGGTTGTCCTTCCAATTCAATATTATCATATTTATGGTCATGATGGGGACATGGACATTGTCCTTTCTATTCTACATTGAGTGAAACTACACAATAAAACCTGAGTTCATAATGGGGGAATGAACATTGTTCATTCTATTTAGATCATGAATTTTTTGTTTTACATGGATTCAACTTGATGTAAATAGAGAAAATTATTATAATTGATTATATAATCCATGTGTAGTAGTTTATTCAATGTACTTGAGTTAACCTAACCTGATGTTTCTCTCATTTGTGTACATAGTTATTTATTTGAGAACACCTTACCTAATGGTTCTCTTTTTTTCATGCATAGTTATTTAGGTTGGTACATTGTGTAATTTTCCCCACATTCATGAGGTTTGGTCCTTGTTTCTTTCCCAACCCAATATCCCACATACTTACATAAGTTTGGGGCATGATCACTCTAACTCTCCATGTGATTCAATAAGGAATCATATGTAGCCAATGTTTCAACAAGGAAGAATCATATTCAAATGTTGTAAGGAAACATGATCTGATCACATATAAGTGTACTCCTTCCTTTAAATTTTTTTCAATTTTATATTTTAGATTTCAATTTTCATACATGAACATTGAATACTTCATTTTCATTATAAATTTGAATGGAGGAAATTTGTACATATTAAACAATCTCACAAAGATAAAGTGTGTTGCACACACTTAGGTACATTTTATCTTGTATTCTAATAATTCCATTATTATAATAAAAAGGGGCATTTGTATATATTAAAATATTGTCTTCATTACTTGATAATGAAAATATTAACACACATTAACCACACATGATTTGAGCACTAAAACAAAGTCCTATTCTTGAATTCTACCATACTTGCATGTTATGTTATGATTTAACCCTTATGTGTTGTTATAAAACTACATGAACATCATTACTTGTTTCAAGCTTGTTAAATATCCTATATAGACATCTCCAAACTCTTAATTTAGTTTGCATATACACAGGTCAATTCTACTAGATATGGTTAGTATCATTAGTCAATACTTAGTTGATTTGGCATGTACCAACCCACTCTTAGAAACAACTATTTTTTAAATGAACCCCATAATAAGGTCATCCCATCATTCTAGTGTGATGGTTGCATGATGAATCATTCAATTGGATCTATATATAAATGAATCAAGGTCTAATTCTAAATAGACTCAACAGTTATTTGATATATATGTATACACTATTTCACATAATTAAATCCTCCATAATAATCCCAATTTTCAAAACTTATCACTAGAGCAGTCACAAGCTAAGTCTAAAACACTCTGAAACTAAATCAAATCAATCATTTTCAAGTACCAAAGATACATCATTAGTTTCATATATATAGTGAAGGATCACAATTATAAAATCACACTAAGTGAGAGAATTATGCATGGCTTGATTTCTCTCTTTGGAGTATTGGATACATAACAATCATTAAAAATGTGGTGATTGGGTCTATCTCAACCCAATACACTTCCCCCATTTTTTTAGGTTTCTATCCTTCACAAGCATCCCTCAGGTTTCAAGGAAAAGAAGACTAATTTTTAGAGTTAAGCATGTCATCAGGATTTGGGATTGTAAACATAAAGAATGTAAAGAAAGTTATAGGTGGTTGTATAGTCACTATTCTCTAATTATATACAACTGCTAGAAAGTTATTATCAAATGAGATATTGAGTGTATCGACTATAAATTTAGTATCAAATGAGATACTAACCCAATATTATGGAATTGACCCAACATAGATCAAAAAAAATAGTTTGAGGACCTAATAAAACATAATCCTACTTATCTCTATTTTCCACTTCCAAAACATATCTACATTTATATAATCACCAATAAAAGCTAATTATCATGATCTCTCTAGTACTTTATATATTTAACATACACCTTTTTCAAATATAAAAATCAATATCAGTATTTTACATTTAGATTTATGCTTAAATTCTATATCTATTGATTGGAATTAAATTTCAAATTTATATCTTAATTAGATTAATCTTAACCATTAATATAAATTAGGATAAAGCACGAGTGAAGAATGAACATTCATGAAAATTAAAATTATATGAAAGTGTGAGACATTATATTTTAATTGATTATCTATAATATTTGGTATTTTAGTTTTACTAACATGCTTAGTGTGTAAGAGGTCAAGATGTCCATTCTCAAAAAGGGCAAAGATGTTTTTCTTAATCCTATCATTTTAAATGATTTAGCTTATTCATATTAGATTTTTAGTCATTTTTCATATTTTTGTGAAGGTAGGCATGTAATCACTTGATTTTTAGGTTTTTATCCATTTTGAGTCCATTAGAAACACTAATTTTGGGTTTCAAATTCCCCCTAGTGTTTTTTCATAAAATATGTAAAAATGAAGAAATAAAAAATTCAAAATGTATAAATGGTACATTTTTGGTTTCATCTAAAACTCTATTATTTATATGATATAAAAAAATGAATTATTTTATGAGGAAACCATGAATGTAACACTATAATTTCCCATTATCAATGTTATCAAAGAAAATCTAGTTTCATAATGGGGTTTAGAGGACCCTCATGATCAACTGATTAATA